>JABUQX010012094.1:57500-60000 GCA_015478945.1 Trachelipus rathkii | reverse complement strand
ATGTATATCTATATATATATATAAATATATATATATAATATATATATATATATATATATATATATATATATATATATATATATATATATATATATATATATATATATATATATATATTATATTATTATATTATATTATATATTAGTGTGGTGGTTGACTTTACCATCCACACCAATACAAATGAACTGCTTATTTTTTTTTCTGATTGCACACCTTCACTAACAACTTTTACTTGTGCTTTGGCCCTGTCTAATTTGCACTTGTCAATCACAATTTCATTGATGTCAATATCAGGTTTTAGTAGGTGTTTGATATCATGTAATAAAACATTCGCAAGAGCTGCGCCTAGTCTTGAAGAGCATTCTCCTTGAACAAGTTCCATTGCATATCTGGGGAACTTCGCTAAATTGTAGACTCCTGACGATATCTTTCTCGGCTGCCATTCATGCTCTTCCTGAATTTAAATGAAACACACACATTCTTGTAGTTTGTAATATAAATATTGTTTTGGTAGAATATATTGATTTATTAGTTACTGTATTTAACATAAGATGAAAGTAAATATTCAAAAACTTAAACTTGTTTTTGTACTGTCCAGCTTCAGGTGACTCAGCAATCATAGAAGATCCTGGTAGCTGTTCAACCTGTTCTTGAGTAGGTTCTTGTCCCTGCTTATGCTTAGTCCTTCTTTGACGTTTGACAGCGACTTTATCCACTGAAGACAGCTAATATATTGACTTGGGTACTATTTTAGATCTGTAATCCCGTAGGTATGCTCTGTCTTCGCAAGGTGCCTTTGTACCTCGAGAGCAAACACGTATAATATGTTCTTGAACACAGTGGTCAATCGTTCAGAGTACGCGTGAATCACTGAAGGTACGGTATCCAGGGAACGGTAACATGCGGAAATGTCGAAAAGTCTATTCAATTTTGCATTTAGATTGTTTTTGGCACGTGTTATACAATGCTTGCGGTTAATATCTTTCACAAGAATAGGAAGGTCTTTTATTTTTTTTAACAATGGATTTATGAGTACACACAAAAGAAAAACTGCTCAAATAGACAAATTTAGGGTCCTCAAAACCGGTGTCAAAATTGAGCATGCAAAGTCGTCAAAGTTTTCAAATGTCAAAAAGAGAAAAAATAATTCTCAACTGAGTACTTTTTCTGTGAGTAGTTAACTGTCAATCTGATGAAAACACATTACTCTATTTGAATAGTTTTGAATGCTCAATTTTGACACAGGTTCTGAGGACCCTTAAACTGTTCACTTTTTATATATTTTACTTCCTTAAGAAACGTAAATTTATATATATAATATATATATAATATTTATAATATATATATTATAATATAATATATATATTATATATATATATATATTATTAAATTATATATATATTATATAATATATATATATATATATATATATATTATAAAGGGAGCGGTGTATTACACACCATTGCCAACGCTAAACAGTAGCATTTGTTAGCTTTAACTTACAGAATTAATAACAATAACTTTAATGTAAAGCGAAGTTGAAAAATAAATATTGATAAGATATAATATAAAATTTTTAACATACTTTTTCTCATAATTAATTAAAAAATTATTGGAAAATATTAAAAATAAAAATAAAATAAAATGACATATGGGTAACTATTTTAAACACTGAAAACTTTGGCACAAACAATTTCATAGCATTGCTTTTCGATGTAAATTATATCATATGCAATGTAAATAAAGTATATTATATGAAGTACTTTGATGAAAATTAAATCATTCGACCGCTTAGCAATATTTTCCTTCTGATAGGAAGTATAGTTCCTTCCAATTTCAGTTATTTGTTAATATTAAATTCAGAAGTTTCGTTAAAGATTGAAATTTTATTTAAAAATTACACTGGCCAACAAAGACTTTGCGGCAAAACATTTGAAGGTCATTTTATAGGTAACCTTTTGCCCTGATTCAGAATATGACCTCCGTTTTCCTAGATTGGCTCTAGTTTTTGAGATACAGGGTGGTCACAAAAATACATTAATAACAACAATTTATGTTAGGTTGTAACGTAATTCACAAAAAAAAAAAAAAAACACGAAAGATATATATCAAATTGTTAAGGAGTAGGTACATAAAATGTTAATGGGTCAAAACATTCAATTCAGTACAATGAAATCACAATTAATGCATTACAAATCGCTGTCTATATGATTGTCTTCTGTGTGCAGAATGTGGACAATCACGTTGAAGGTTCCAACAATAGTCTGCCATCATGTGTGTATCCCATCTTCCTTGGTATCTTTCTTCCATCACCTTGATATCTTGATGGAACCTCTTCCCTTGTTTCTCACTATAACATCCTAGATTATCCGGAAACCGATCTAAGTGACTATGTAGAAAGTGAACTTTTATGCTCATATTAGCATTCAAATTTTTGAAGTCTGAAAGCATTTTCTGTATGAGTTCTACATAGTTGGCAGATTTATGGTTGCCCAAAAAG
>JABUQX010012094.1:32500-35000 GCA_015478945.1 Trachelipus rathkii | reverse complement strand
TATTGGAAATTATTGGTCGTAGAGGGATATTTTCTTTATGTAGTTTAGGTATTGCATAGAATCTTGATAGTGAAGGTAGATAGGCTTTAAATCTTTCTATGAGATCTTCCTGTGTGGGGATGATTTTATTTAGAGAATTATTGAATTGTTGCTGCGAATTTTTTAATGGATTTTTATTTAAGGATGCATATGTGTTGGTGTCTCCAAGTAGATTTAGTGCTTTATTTGTATATTCATCTGCGTTCATTAACACTATATTATTCCCTTTATCGGATCTAGTTATGATGATATCTCGGTTTGACTGTAGGTCCTTCAGAGCTTTAAAAAACCTTAGGGGGAAACCTGAATGCTTAAGGAAGTCTTTTTGAAGTTTTAGTAATACTCCAAACAGTATGTCACAGTTTAAATTTGGGTTTTGGTTAAATTTTTTCCATCTATTAAAGCTTATATTTTGGTTTACCCAAGGGTCTAAATTAGGTAATGAGAAATTTAAGCCAAAGCTTAGAAGAGTTTTCTCGGTATGGTTTAATCTATAGTTGGACATATTCTCAATGTTACATGGGTTTCTGTGTTTATTCCACATACTATTGTTGAAAATTTTTTCTAGTTTGTATTTTAAAAAGTTTTTTTTGTTACGTATTTTTCTATCTTTCACTTCAACTGCGTAATCTAATAATTTTGTGAATAGATTATGGTCATCAAAAGTATAGTAAAAACACTGTTGGAAGTGTTTGAAGTTTCTGTAGTTAAATCCAAATTTTGTTTTAATTATTTGTCCAGAGCCTTGTATTCTGTTGTTGAGAATTTGTTTCAAGATCCTCGGAAATGGATCATTTTTTGGTATATATATATTTCTGGGGATAAAGCTCTTGGGAATGATGCACTCTTGTAGACACTCTTTCAGAAAGTTTAAGTTACATTTAGCTATATTTGCCGATATGAGAGAATCCAAATATTTATAAAAAAGTTTCTTTAAATAATAATGTTGGCTTAAAAAGTTTGATACCTCTTGTTGTAAGTTGGGATTCATTTTGTATAGATATTCACAGACTACTAATGCTCGTAGTTCAATAGTTACAGATTAATATTATCCCTTGAGGTAGTTATATTTTCAATTTTCTAAAAAAAAATTATTTACAAAGAAATCATTTGATAAGGAAATTTATTCACATTTTATATATAAGTTTAAAAACATTAACACTAATTAAGTCTAGCTTTCGTAGTCAATGATCGACATACTTCTTCAGGACGACTTCATTGACTACGAAAGCTAGACTTAATTAGTGTTAATGTTTTTAAACTTATATATAAAATGTGAATAAATTTCCTTATCAAATGATTTCTTTGTAAATAATTTTTTTTTAGAAAATTGAAAATATAACTACCTCAAGGGATAATATTAATCTGTAACTATTGAACTACGAGCATTAGTAGTCTGTGAATATCTATACAAAATGAATCCCAACTTACAACAAGAGGTATCAAACTTTTTAAGCCAACATTATTATTTAAAGAAACTTTTTTATAAATATTTGGATTCTCTCATATCGGCAAATATAGCTAAATGTAACTTAAACTTTCTGAAAGAGTGTCTACAAGAGTGCATCATTCCCAAGAGCTTTATCCCCAGAAATATATATATACCAAAAAATGATCCATTTCCGAGGATCTTGAAACAAATTCTCAACAACAGAATACAAGGCTCTGGACAAATAATTACAAAATTTGGATTTAACTACAGAAACTTCAAACACTTCCAACAGTGTTTTTACTATACTTTTGATGACCATAATCTATTCACAAAATTATTAGATTACGCAGTTGAAGTGAAAGATAGAAAAATACGTAACAAAAAAAACTTTTTAAAATACAAACTAGAAAAAATTTTCAACAATAGTATGTGGAATAAACACAGAAACCCATGTAACATTGAGAATATGTCCAACTATAGATTAAACCATACCGAGAAAACTCTTCTAAGCTTTGGCTTAAATTTCTCATTACCTAATTTAGACCCTTGGGTAAACCAAAATATAAGCTTTAATAGATGGAAAAAATTTAACCAAAACCCAAATTTAAACTGTGACATACTGTTTGGAGTATTACTAAAACTTCAAAAAGACTTCCTTAAGCATTCAGGTTTCCCCCTAAGGTTTTTTAAAGCTCTGAAGGACCTACAGTCAAACCGAGATATCATCATAACTAGATCCGATAAAGGGAATAATATAGTGTTAATGAACGCAGATGAATATACAAATAAAGCACTAAATCTACTTGGAGACACCAACACATATGCATCCTTAAATAAAAACCCATTAAAAAATTCGCAGCAACAATTCAATAATTCTCTAAATAAAATCATCCCCACACAGGAAGATCTCATAGAAAGATTTAAAGCCTATCTACCTTCACTATCAAGATTCTATGCAATACCTAAACTACATAAAGAAAATATCCCTCTACGACCAATAATTTCCAATATAAAATGTATAACCCAAAA
>JABUQX010012094.1:25000-27500 GCA_015478945.1 Trachelipus rathkii | reverse complement strand
ATTAAATTTAAACAATTTAGGTAAGATGATTTTAGTAAATTCAATATATCATTCTTCCCATTTTTTTTAGGAATTTAATATTTTGTCCTTCCATTTATATATATATTATATATTATATATATTTATATATATATATATATATAATATATATATTATAATATATAATATATATAATAATATATATATATATATATATATATTATATGTAGTATATATAAATATATATATATATATATATATATATATATTATATATATAGTATATATATAATAAATATCAATTATATATATATATATATATATATATATATATATATATATAAGAAACGATTTTTGTTTGGCCCCCCCCCGAAAAAAATTTCTGGATACGCCACTGTATATATATATATATATATATATATATATATATATATATATATATATATATATATATATATATATATATATATATATATATATATATAATATATATAGACATTATTTATGATATGATAGATATATCTCTAATATATATATATATAATGTTTTTAAAATAGATAGAAATGGTAAGGATAAGATAAAAGCTAAGGTAAAAATAAGATAAATTTATTTAAAAAGGTAAAACAAAGACAAAGACAAAGGGAAGATAAAGGTAAAGGCAAATGGAAAGATAAAGATAATAGAAAGGATAAAAACTAATTCTTAGATACAGTAAAAGATAAAGATAATCGGAAAAGAGAAAGATAATAGAGTAATGAAAACAAGTAAGATAAAGATAATTAAAAATAAAATCAAGAGTGAAGATAAATATAATAGAAAATATTAATTAAAACACGATGTAAAAATAAAGGTAAAGCTATGATAAACATAGTAGAAAAAGATAAAATAAAAAGCATTAATGAAGGTATAAGTGAAGATAAAGATAATAGAAAAGATTAAAACATAAGCAATGATAAAAGTATGATAAAAAATAGTAGAAGAGATAAAAGCAAAGGTAAGGTAAAGGTAATGAAAAGATAATAAAGAAGATAAAAACTAAAAAAAATGGTAAGATAAAGATAATAGAAATCATTTAAACATAAGTAAACATAAAGGGAGAGTGAAGATAATCAAGAAATGAAAGCAGATTAAAGGTATGATAAAGATAATAGGAAAAATAGAAACGAAACATATAAAGGTAAAGGCAAAGTAATGGTATTGGAAAAAAAGTAATAAACATAGTGGTAAAATAAAAAAAGAAAAGTAAAGGGAAGATAATGATAATAGAAAATATTAAAATATAAGTAAAGATAAAGATAACAGAAAATATTAAAACATAAATAAAGATAAAGATTGTTAACAGAAAAGAACAAAACATAAGTAAAGATAATGATAATAGAAAAGATTAAAATATAAGTAAAGATAAAGCTAATACTAAGTTTTTAAAACTATCTTTATTAGTAAACTACCTTAAAAGTGAACTTTCAGAAATTCCAATTATCATTAAATTTTGCACTGCTTGTTTCTTCATTGGAGCAAAGTAAGAAATAGATTGGCGAAGAAATAAGAAGGAAATGCTTGTACAAATTTACAGGCATTTAAAATTAAGAAATAATATTTATTTTGATTATTGATACTGTTAATATGCAATGATTATTTTTAACGTGGGTTTAATACCTATTTTAAGAGGAGAGACGAAGGAATAAAGTGTAACAGGAGGGGGGGGGGGACTATATTGATAAAAACGTATTTAAAGAGATCAGAGACTCCAGAGCATATCCAGCCTGTGAAGAGACAAGACGGAGAGTGATATTATCGTAACGCCTTTTGCCGGGGTTGTGATTTCAAATATGCTTGCACATCCGCATTATGAAAAAGAATAAAAACTCGGAATGTCAGATGATCGTTGCTTGGCTTGTGAGAGATTAAAAGAATAATGTGTACCGGAAAAAAGAAGAGACCCCGATAGAATTGGCACGCCGAATGCTGTGCGCAGAATAAGATGATGATCATCTCATTGGACGCGATACGAAAGAAGGACAATATCTTTGTTTAATAAATTTCGAAAAACCAAGGTAATTAAGTAATAATTCGAGAGCCCTAGAAAATGACAATTTGTTCCCTTGTAACCATGATAATTCTCACCGTGATTAATTCTCTCTTAGATTGAGATTTGAATTTCCTCTTTTGTTAAGACAAATGAAAATTATGAAAACAAAATTGTTCATATAGTTATAATATATTGCATTTCTTATTACACATTAATATATAATTTTATATGGTACAGAAATATTTATAGATAGATGCTATGTGTTAATTGTGGTAGCTTTAACCATGTAGTTAACGATATCTCTTAGCATTGTTACGCGGTAATGTTATCTAAATAGAAGATTTATAGAGATTATGAAATTCCTCTAAAACATGTCTCTCTTTACTCTCCGATGTCATCGTGTGCCATAATTTACTATATATGTTCACTTTTCATTTTGTTCTCTAGTATATTTTATGATGATAGTACATATCCCTGGTTGCCACTCATAGTC
>JABUQX010012094.1:0-20000 GCA_015478945.1 Trachelipus rathkii | reverse complement strand
CTAATATAACTATCTTCCCCGCATGGTCTCAGCAACTATCACAATCCAACATAAATAAATTGCAAGTTACACAAAACACCGCCCTTAGAATAATCACTGGATGTACCAAAACAACCCCCATCAAGCATTTACATGACGAGACACATATCCTTCCCATCCCTACCCACTTGAAGATGGTAAGGACACATTTTTTTCCAGAAAACACTCAATCCAACCCATCCATGCTACCAAATACTCTCCAACCCCCCCCCGACATAGACTAAAATCCCCTCCCTCCTCACCAGCCAAACTTTATAATGACATTTACAACAACATCCCCCCTCCACCCAGTGCCGGATTAAGACATTGCGGGGCCCTGGGCCATTTGAAAATGGCCCCAATAACAATCTACTAAACACCCCATCCCCAAACATCTCCCCCACAGAAGAATCACTGTCCAGAAGAAACCAAATTAACCTCGGCCCGTGCAGATCAGGCCCACCACCCCCAAATCTTATGCAATATAAATTCAGATTCAAAAACTTGACAACGTTATTATCCCCATTTCACTAGATGTCGATATCCCCGGACACAATGGAAGCACTTCCTTCTGATGCCCCGCGGAGCGACTCGACGCCTCCCCGCTACCACCTTTACTGTAACTTCTATTCTTGACCTGTGGAACCGCCGCAGTGCAGTGGGACCGGCTTCTGGAGGCGGTGTGGCCCCTCCAATAAGGTGGGCCAGGGGCAGAAATGTATGTATGTAATAAAATATATAATATATAAATATATATAAATATTATATATATAAATATATATATATAATATATATATATATATATTAATAATATAATATAAATAAATATATGATAATCCCCGCAAGAGAGATAATTAAGATTCTTGTTACCTGATGTGTTGTGAGGTGAGTTGTTTATCTGCACATGAACCTGAAAGGGCTCCATATGACAAAAAGTACAAAGGAACTGATCTATATCATCCCTCGCAGATATGATTATTCACACGATAGGAGCATTCTACACTTCAGGCCCCGTTAGGCACCGAAACTCAAGTAATCGATGCCAATTGTGTTCCAGGACCAAGTCTCCCTCCACCGCGCTTAGCTCAAGGTTCGGTCCCCTACAAATGGCGCCACCTTGTCCCACACGAGCGTCTCATAGAGCGAATACTTTAGTTCAGAACTCTCTTTCCTCATCCTCTCACTATGGATTTCAGAATTATCTATGTAAAGATGTTCAATCCTAGACCCTGCATTGCATCCCAGATTTGAGTGTGTTTAATGATATTGCTCACCACTCCGATCAATCCTCTTCAAGTGAGTTACTGTAAGCCTGTACTCTCTCGCCGTACTATTCAAAGAGCAGTGTTTCGCTATATATACCTGCGTGTGTGTGTAAACCCACAAAACTCCTAACTATTGGAAGAGGGGAAAGTGGGAAAATAGTCAGCCCAAGATATCACCTTTTCTGAAGGGGTCAGATCTGATGGGCCGAGAGTGACCGCTTTCGTTCGGGATATGAAAAAACAATGAAAAGAAATCTTCCAGATCTAAGCCTCATACGAGCGAAATACTGACTCAACGAAGTGAAGAAGAAAATAAAAAAAGTCCTTTGTTTGCCTTTGAACAGGGCCTAGCCAATTGTCAGGAAGACCGAACCTTGAGCTGAACCGTAGGAGACTGTCCTAAGCACTTTGAGTGTAATTAGATCTCGGGCTCTAACGTAAAGTTATTTAGGTTCCTTGTGATTCACGGGGGATAAGTCAGCGTGGAATTTATGGGAGCCCTTCCAGGGTCACACCCACAGCCTAGCCTACGGAGTGGGGTCCGGGAAGTTGTGTGAATCTCTGGCCTCTGACCTGGAGAATGTTTTTAAGATCTGATTTTGAGAAAGAAGAGAAAATTTGAATTTCAAGAATATTTGAAGAGAACAAGTAGATATTGTGGCAGTGAAAAATTTAGAAATTTAAAAAGAAAGAAAACAATTTTGCATTAAAAAGTTTCGATTTTAAATAATAAAAAAAATTGAATAGCTAAATTATTATTAAATTTGTGAATCTCAACTGGGGTGGGAAGTCATAAAACATTTGAATCATTTTAAGCAGCATTTCAAAATTTGGGCACACATATATAGATCGTTTAAATCTACTCGAGAAGAGGTTGGGCTTTGAATAGACATGTTCATGTCTTTACAAGTCCTTTTCAACAGCTATCAGGGCCTGGAAACCATCTCAGATGTTTAACTTTTCTTCCCATGAGGAGCTACATTTCTTTGCTCTCACTACCGCACTGTTATGTAAGGAAAAGTGATTTGTGCCTTATATATATAATATATATATATAATAATATATATATTATATATATATATTAATATATATATATATATATATATATTATATATATAATATATATATATATATATATATATATATATATTATATATATATATATTTATATATATATATATATATATATATCAATATATATATATATATATATATATATATATATATATATATAATATATATATATATATATAATATATGAAGGGGAAGTAAAACGTCCACGGAATGGCGTTATTCCCCTCAAGAATAAATATATTTGAAAGGGAAAAAGGATAAGAGGCATTATGTTGAATAAAAAAAAATTTCATCGTAGATAAAATTCAATTATAAAAGTGGCTGGTGAGACAAATTATAGAACAGAAAAGAGACAGGAGAACTATAACGCGAGAATTATTATAAAATCATAATTACCAGTTTCACTGTAGTGTCACTGTTGGGGAGCCAGAAACAAAACTCTTGTTACCTTGGAAAGTTACGAATGATGGATAAAAGCCAACAAACTGTCAACCGAAGTTATGAGCGAGTATTTTATTTGTGTGGCATAGGATGTGAGGTTTTTTCATTGGATATCCGGTGTTTCGGAAAAATTGTATGTTATGTGGTACCCTACCATTTTATCTTCAAACAAGTAACGTACAACAGGACAGGGTCGATGGGATGGGCAAAGAGGAATTGTGGATAGTGCTTGTGACTCGTGCGTAAACTATTCTCAAAATTAATGTAAATGTCTTGGCGTAAATGGCGGGCGTCAGTGCATCCTAGCGGCATGTCTCGCTTGGACCTGGTTAGGTTTTCAGCGATTTAGACCGAAATACACTGGTACATCCAGTGTTTAGCTAAGACAGTGTTTTGTGTTAAACCTCTGCAATTTAATTTATGCGATAGTGGGATTGTCGACATAGTGCTGAAGGAGAACCATGCGCGTGTAACGTGACCAGGGGAGATGCTAGAATTCAATCCAAGACGCCGGAGCAATAGTCAATAAGATCTTATTTGTTTGTTTACTTCTTAATACACTAATAAATCAGTTTATATTATGATGTTTGGCTTGTAAGGGTCAACGGGTAGTGATCGAGTTTGTAATATATTTTATAAGAATTATGAGTTAATATAAAAATAAATTAAATAGTATAATAATTAAAGAAAATAAACTCCGAAGGTTGAATTTTCTGTCCGCTGAAGTGGATGTGGTTAGTGAAGAGGAAAGAGAGATCCGCAGATAGTTATAGTCATACTATAACAATAACTTTACTGCTGAAAAAGGGTTAAGGACAGAGAGATAGGGTGTTTTAAATTTCCGTGGTGTGATTGCGAAATGAATCAAGTTTAAAATTTGGTCCCGACTTCGAGATGTCCCTATTCTAAGAGATATGAGAGGATGGTGATAAAAGGACTGGATAATTTAGCTGGTTCGCGTAACTAATTTCTTAAAAAAAATTTAAGGGATACCGATCAATACCCACAGGTAACTGAAAAATCACGTGGTTTTGTCACACCACAACTCAATGACACAAGGTGTAATAAACAGGAATAATTGACACCGAGGCAAAGTGTGGAGAAAGTCATATGATGTTGGGTGTTCACGTTAAGGTGTGCACGTGTGTTTGTAGAATTACACCTAATACTCTAACATAGTCATAGCAAATTGTTCGATAATTTTTAACATTATTATGTATCGGTCTTCCAAAATAGGAAAATAGGGGGTTAAGTCCCAAAACATTATATCTAATTCGTATCCGAATTTGTATCAGAAAATTTCTACCATGGCAGAACAATCTCTTTTATCGTCTCTGATAAGAAGGAGGTTTTGTTTAGCAGGGGAGGGCGTTGTTTATTCACAGTAGCACTAATTAGGAAGGTTGAATTGTGAAGGATGGTAGGCAAGGTCAAGTGGTTAGAGAGAAAAGAAAAACAGGTAATGGAAGATTAAGGGAGGAAGCTAGTTCATTCTATTGACACTGAGTAGCCAAGCTTCATAAAATAATTGTAGAATATATATATGAGTGTGACTAGAGAAAAAAAAATGGCATAGTAAAGTTACAAAAAAGTGAGGACTGTTGGGAAAAAATAGGAGACTAAGAAATCAAGGTGTTGGGAAAGCAAAAAAAAAAGGAAGGCTAACAAAACACCTGTTAAGATTTACCAAAGTGAGTGGGTGTTGGGAAATGAGACTGATGTCGTCTGCGTAAATTAGTTTGGTGGATTGGTTAGTAGGGGTGGGCAGATCTGCTGTAAAGAATTGAAAAGGAATGGAAGAGAATGGCGCCCGTTGAGTACGCCCGTTTTTGCAGTTGTGATGGAGCTGTCTTGGAGAGTGTTTTATTGGAAGGACTTGGCAATCATTGGTAAGGAAATTTGAAAGCCACTTTTTTTCATTGTTTTCTAAGGGGGGATTCGAAAATTTTTATGATAATTAAAGGACTATGTGGGACAGTGTCAAAGGCTTGTTAATAATCGCATGGCTATTAAGTCATGGACCTCGTCGTGATGGGGATTGGTTGAAGCCATTAATTATTGTTTTGTGTGAGCCAGCGCAGGGTGGGGCTGTTGTTGTTGAAGATTTTGCCTTTAAATCCATGTGGAATTTCTGGGCAGGGTGATGTGTAGAGAGAGGAATATTTTTTTTAAATTAGTTTCTCAGCAGTTTGCTGATGGTGAAGGTGAAGAAGAGAGATTAGAGCCGCGATATAGAGGATAGGGGGAAAATGGGGTCTTAATTTTAGAGTTTCAATTTTGAGAAAGAATATGAATGCTAAGTAATTCACAGAAATTGGGGGTATATAAATATGAAGTCAGGATCTGTTAAAGATTTCTGTGATGCAAGGAGAGAAAATTGCATTTTCCTCCTAAGCGTAACAAACATGTAATACAAAAGGTGAGAAGTTTAGAAGAATTGAGTTACGGTCACTGTTGCTGAAGATGACATTTTTATAAGAGGATTTTTGATTGTCTCTGATAATCATGTTGGTTGATAAAAAGGAGGTGACAGGAGGTTGTGATCTGGAGGGAAGTTTTATTGAAGATTGTATAATAATTTTTAACCTAAAATTAATGCGGAAGACACAGAAAAGAAGAAGTAAGGTTTACGGGAGATATTTAGACAGAATAAGTGTTTTGCGAGGCTGTCTGCTTGTTGTTTTGAGGGAGGGAGGGAGTTGTCGGGCAATGAATGGGGATTCGTGTGAGGGAGGGGGGGTGTTTTGTGAGTTGTTTAGTTTTTTTAACCTGCAAGGTTTTCTTATTATCTATGCGGAGATGATGTTTTGTAGGTATTCCTGTAAAACTTAATTTAGTAGTGTTAAGTGTTATGAGATTTGAATAATTGACGTGTTCCTTAGCGTTAGTTATTTGCGTTAGTTTAATGTGGTGATATGGTCTGAGTTTTCGGAGGAGTTTCTTTGTTTGTTTAATAAGTTGACTGATTTCAGGGGATAGTTTAGGATTGTAGGATTTTCTGTGACCCTGGATGTAAAGAGTGGCTGATTGATGATTATATATAATATAAATATATATATATATAATATATATATAATATATAAATATAATATATATAATATATATATATATATATTATAAATAATATACATATTATATATATATAATAATATATATATATTAATAATATACTAATATAATCCTTTCATTCGATCAAATTTGAACTACGAGGTAAAGACATTAAAATATAAATTATTATATGCCTACAAATATATGGGAATTTCACCGATTATTTCTAACGAACAAACATTCGGAGACGAAGCGGCTGAATTCTGCATGCAATTTTCCAATGTTATATGAAGTTCTGCAACTGTTATATTTTTTTTTGTAGCAATTTAAAATAAAGTCAACAGAAAGCATTGATCGCTTCCCAACTTGCAACTGAAGCTCTAATTGCTTCCCCGCAATTAACTATTGTTTCTCTTTATACCTTTTGAAAAAAAAATTATGGTAAGCCAATTGTTTCGCTTATTCAGTGTTCAATTATTTATCTTTTTGAAGGGAATTTTCCATGCCTGCATTATTTCCTACCGACTTCTCGACTATGGTCATACAATAATCAATTAACTGCATGCTTTAGAAAGACGTAACTACAGAGAGCTTGCAACAGCATATCTCTGCCTACGCAATAGATGGAGTATTAGAATATAAACCCTCTGCAATGATTTTCGCTCCGAGCAACCCAAGTATTTTTTTTTTACAACCGAAAATATATTGAAGAAATATTCGCTCTGCGGAACCAATAAACTAATAATATGCGTTTCGATTAATTTTACTTTTTGTGTTGCAATTTATATTTTAAAGAAATAGATTGTGATTCATTTAATATTGCTTAGCAACGAAATATTTTGCATTATGTGAATTACTAAAACAAATTTAGCTATTAATATCTTTCTTATGTGAAAGTGATGTCATTTAATGTAGTAGAAATATGAAGCATTTATTTACATTATATTATTAACATCGTTGGGATGTAAAAATCCTAAAATTAGAATTTAATTGAATCAAATTAATTTTGAAATAAAAAAATTGGGACACTTCATTATATATATATATATTATATATAATAATATATATTATATATATATATATATATATATATATATATATATATTATATATAATATATATATATATATATATATATATATATATATATATATATATATATATATTAATAATATAATATAATATATATATATTAAATAATATGATATATATATATAATATATATATTATATATATTATATATATATTATAATATTAATATAATATATATAATATTATATATATAATTTTCTCATTTTATCAGGTATGATGAAGTGTAAACAGATGTTATAATACTTATCCATATATAATATAGTTCGATGATATAAGTGACAATATCAAAAATATGTACGAAGGTCTTCATATATTGGTTATGGTTTTCATATGACCGTTGTATTCAAATATCAGGAAGTTCAAAAAGTAAAGTTTGTATATTTATAGTTTCAGTTGTAGAATTTACGTCTCAGCTCACGAATTCAGTTTATTCAACCTAAGATCAGTTCTTCTTCTCGGGTCTTAGCCTAAGATAGGTTCCCAATTTCAATGTAGTTCTCAATTCAACGTTAGTTCCAAGCCCGAGTATTGCTTTTAGGGTCAAAACTGCTCCAAGATAAGTTCACAGTGTTGGATCTCAGCCCAACCTTAGTTTTTAAGGCTGGTCATCAGACTAGGAACAGTTCTCACAATAAGCGCGTAGCCCCGAATCAGTTCAATCCCGAGAATAATTCAATCCAAAGAATATTTTCACAATAAGCGCGTAGCCCAGAATCAGTTCCCTATTAAAATAAAGATTTTAAGTTACAATGTTTTTTATCTAATTTTCTGAATCACTTTACATTAAATTATATTAAATTAATTCTTTTCCTTTACAGATTTACAACACACCTGTGACGATAAGATGTTTTCAACTGAGTGACAACAACAATGTTTACACGAATTCCACTTCACTGATTTGGTAAGTTCTTCGACAGTTGGAAATATAACAAAATCTTTCTAAACTCTCGTTACTATAATTCACATTTACTAAGTTAATGAAACTAATTTTATGAAAAATATAACAGATTAATTACAATTATTTCACAGTTCTTCTGCAATTTAATATCACCGGTTAGTAACATTCTAATTTCACAAGTTTTGAAAATAATTACACAATAAATGATAAATAATAATGAAAAATATGATAATATATAATTATAATATACAAATCATAAAACTCCAGCATAAGGCTCCAGGTTCCATGAAAGAAAGAACAGCTCCCTTTATATTCCTCCCTGATAAAATTGAGCCCCCCCCCTTTAATTTTCACCCATGAATACCCTGACTATGAAAGGGTGGTAGGATAATGCTGGAGTACAATGACTATGTTTATGAAAATTGAACCAGCTAATAAATAATAATGATGACTACATTTGAACAACACAGTCATATAATGGTAACAATGATTTATTTAATTATATACAATTTAATATATTCATTTTTAATGATGTATCCAAGAGCGACATTATAAGATATAGCATCTTCTTTTGCCATAAAATCTTGCAATGGTCTTAATTACTTTAACTGTTTTTCTGATCAGTATATCGTAATCTACATTTGTAGTCATAAAAGATTTTTTTATTTGATATACCGGTAATTGTAGCACATTTGGCTAATTTTTCGTTTTAGATGAAAATTTTCTTTCAGATTTTAAAAATTTTCCGAGCAATGCTTTTCTATGCATAATAAAAAAGAGCGGTGGCAAAAGTAACGGCGGCTAACAAACAAGGCATTTTTCCGTTTGCTGAAGCACGTTGGGCGCCAAAAATATGTAGCGGATTTTACGCTAAAATAAAAAACCGGAGTGCTACAATAGTTGAATCAAGAAAGGCGTGAGGCTGTCTTCCAGGATTGATATTGGGGATACAAAAAAACAAGTAAACAACCCACATATACCTTAAATTTATTATACAAGAATATATAGAATCCAAATATTACTTAATAATAATTACAAAAAATTACACACAGTATCCTGATCTGATACCACCTACTACTTACTACAATAAAAAATTACACACGTTATTCCAATACAAATAAACTACCGCACCTACTAGTTCCACCACCAGGTATTACAATATACCATATATTACAACCCACACCTATACCTACAACATCTACAACATATAATAATTATATATAAAATAAATAAATGTAATAAATATTCCTGAAATAGTACATCTTTATGAAAGCTTATCAACTTATGGTGAAAGGTTTAAATTTTGGTACCACTAGTCTTAAAAAGTTTCTCACGTGTTATGGTACCGGTTATGGTACCTACACTCTAAGTTTTAAGGGTTATTCTCAAATGTTTTATTTTCTAGTTTTATTTACTATTTATGGTACCACTACACAATTTATTACTTTAGTTTCAAATTTATTGTCCTAGGTCCACTTATGTATTTCCAAATTAACGCTTTTTATTTTATTTTCAGTTTATACTTTTCCCGTTATGTTTTTAGTTTCTCTTTCAGTTTGTCTCTTTTCAGCTTTTAAAGTTTCCAATTTATTTCTTACTTTATAATTTCCACTTTTCTTGTTTAGTGTCAACCTTTGTCAATCTTTTAATTTCAGTTTAGTTTTCAAAATATCAATCTCATTTTTATTTCAAATATTTCTAAATTTGGTGTACCGCACCGTTGAGTTCAAGGTGTACCGCACCATTTAGTTCATTCGGCAACCCAGTACCTAACTGTCAAATACAGCTGCCTCAATAATTTTCAGCAGCCACAGGGAAATACGGATAACCGGCCACAGGGAAATAATACAGCCGCGGAAAAAACTGCTCATTGTCTGTATAGATACGCTTCAAAAAATCCAGCCTCAGAAAAAACTGAAACGAGACGAAATAAAAAAAAGTCCTAATATGAGAACAATATACAAAAATGAAAACAAAAAAAAGTTATATAATAAAGAAACAAATCCTAACCCGACAAAAAATGATAAATGAACTATATAGTAGATTAAACAATTAAAATCATTACATGGAGTAAATTTCTATCAATCATATTTCAACATTAACATTATAAATAAATCCTAAATCCTAATTAAATAATTGAATCAAATAAATCAAATAAAAATAAAATAAAAACAAACAACCAAATTAAGTCCTACCTGGCCAATGGTGCTGACCAGTTTTTTTTTCACACCGAGATACTTCTACTTCTACGGTCCCACAGATAGCATTAGACCTTCACCACAAAAGAAAAGAACGACGGTATACACTACCAAACTGCAAATTCAAAACAAAAACAACATTCTATTACCTTAATACTCATAAAAAACAGAAATACTGAAATAAGAATAAGAATATTAATAATAACCATATAACCTTAATAATATTAATCATAAATTCCATTAATCATTAAACCAATAATAAACAAATAGGGACCCTTACCATAGAAAGATCCCAAATTCACAAGAGAAGATCACCATACGCTTGCCATCTATCATCTATAGGATTCCACACACCCGAACCAAAATCTTCTATTACAAATCTTCAAACCTTTAAAGTATAAAATCCACTAAGTCCAAGAAAAAATACCAATAATGAAATAATTAAAATAATAAGAAAAATAATTACCCGTTCCACAGAAAGGATTCCAATCAAAAAGAAAAGGGATTTCCCAGAACTAATCTACAGGCAGGAACCATCAATCAACAAATTTTCCAAAATCTCCACCTAGCTTCACTTCAAACAATCAAAATCTCAAAGAAAATATTAAATAATAATTCCTACGGAAAGACGAAATATATACATAAAACATCAATTAATTAACAGTAATCTACAATCATTCCCAATCGTTTCATTCAAACGTGAAAGAGTGATGGATGCCGCGAAACTAGGAAGACCAAGGAAAAGAGAACTGAAGAACTACTCGTTGGCGTCAGAACACCCATCACTCACAGCAACACAATTATTCTCCCCCTTCATAACACTCTCATACATGACAAAATTAAAAATACCCCCCAAAGAATATAAGATATACGTATGTACATATGGAAATATGCATACAAAAAAAAAAAAAAGAACCTAAAAATTCTTGTATAATAGGGCGAGATGCATCTTTTTTACTTAGGATGATTTTTTGTATACTCAAAGGAAAAAAATTAAAAAATTTCCCAAAATATTCGACGCTACATATGCTCTGAAATTTCATGCAGATCGCATGAGAACTTTTAAACATATCGAAATTTTTCTTTTAAAAACCAAAAAAAGTGGATTTTGAATTTTGACATTCCAAAGCACAAATTTTAAAAAATCAAAAAACTATTTCGTGCATTTGATTTACTTCCCAACTCGGCATATTTCAAGTTTTCAGCCATTTGGGAAAAAATTGTAGAAGTTTAAGTGGAAAATGTCAAAAACATAGGTTTTAAAAAATGAAAATCATTGTGAATTATATTAATACACAGAAAAAAACACTCGAAAACGACGTTTTAGATTTCAGAAAAAGCTTAGAGTTTGCTTCTTTCCCATCAAAAATTGGCGCAAAAAATTAATAATTTTTATTTTTATGGGGGTTGAAAATTGGGCTCAGCCCGAAGCAAACATTGGAACCTGCCCTTTATTAATTTATACAAATATATACAAATCTAGAGTTCAGTATATATAATCTACAAATATATATTGTATTATAATTTTTACGTTTATATTAATATTATAATATATATTATATATATATAATATATATATGTTAAATATTGCATGAATAATCGCAATAATAGATATATTATATATATATATAATATATAATATATATATAATACCAGCTATTATATATATAATATATATATATATATATATATATATATATATATATTAAAATTGCATAAAATATTAAAATGCTTATGTATAAACTTATAGTATATATATATATATATATATATATATATAATATATATATTATATATATATATATAATATATATATATATAAAATATATATAATATATATATATATAGATATATATTATATATATATATATATATAATATATATATAATAACGTATATAATATACCGTTATATATATAATAATATAATATATATATATATATATATAATATATATATATATATATATATATATAATATAATTATATATTATATATATATATATATATATTATATATATATATATATATATATATATATATATATATATATATATATATATATATATATATATATTTACCATAACTTTTAGGTATGGTTACGATGTTGTTATTTAAAAACATTAGTGGAAGTATTTATGAGGTTGTTAAATTTAAAAAGACTTTATAATTCGAGAAAGAGTTTAAGTTCCAAAGTGAGCGATGTGGAACGAAATTTGCTTCCACAGAAAATTGAAAACAAAGTGTCGAGAGTAGAGCTTGGACTTCGGTGGTGAGTAGCGGTGTTACAAGTGTGCGCTGTTTATTATATAAAAAGTGAGAATTAAATTACCTGCGTATCATTTAACTGTGTTTTATATTTCTATAAAGTGACTGTGCTTATTTTAAATTTATTTACAAAAGAATTTTGTGAAGAAAATTCTTTTAAAAGGCATTATTATATTTTTCTCTATGTTTTGAGATTTCTCCGCAACAAAGCTTGCTAGCCATTGAATAGGCTGTACCATAGTATAGGTACTGTATTATTGGAAATTTACGTTTGTCGTTCTACACAAGAAGAGTAGATTATTTATTATATTTTTGCTCCTGTATGAGCCTTGATCCATTTCTAAATGCCTATTTGTTCACAAGCGAACAAAAGAATATATTATCCATTACCAGGTAACGTTTTATTTAAACATTGAAATATTCTCTCACTTAGAAAACTTAGTGCCCATAATCTATGTTTTTGAAAGCTCTCACTCCGTTGCTCTATTCAATCCATTGAAGATTTGTTTCTCATAATTTATTGACTTCTTGAAATACTATTTTATGTCATTTGTTTAAAGAAGAAAACTTGTATGTACTTTAAGAAGAATTTTATTTAATAGAAAAGGATTTTATTTTAAGATATATTTTTGACCAGTACTTTACCATATGTATAATATATATTTATATTAAACTGTGAATAGATGAAAAGGATATAAAAAAATATTATAAGAACAATTATTATATGATTTTGTTGGATAAAGAAATTCGGAATATGATAATATTTTATTACTATTTTTACAAAGTAAAAAGTTAAGAAATTAGAAGCACTTCGTTTCATATCCTAGCGTTTGTGTTCACATCATTCTTTATTGCCAACATCCTCTCAATGATTTGAATCTGAAATATAAAATAAAAAGGCCATTATTTACTGCACTTCTAAGGGCGAATTAGATGCTACCATTAGGTCAAACACGAGTCAAGATTAGTAAGTACAACCCAGCTGGAAGGTAAAAGGGTTGGAAAGAATGTTCGACGGTGACAGGACAGATATTTGGTCTTATTTACTCTTTTGTTGATTATTTATTTAGAAAATATAAAAAGAAAAATCTGGTCTGGTACGAAGAAGAGTACCCTGGAAAAAAAATTCATCTATTCAAGATTTTTTTTTATATTTTGTGGCGACCGTTTCTACAAGTGTTTTTATTCTACTTCAAAGGTGAAGCCTTCATCATTTTTTGGATTAATTTTGGAAGCCATCTTGGTCATCAAGAGTGGACCATTTTTGCTGCGACGCAATTTCTCCTTCATATACGCAATGCGGATGTTTTGTTTATGGGAACTCATATACGGTATATTTTGTAAAAATATCGGATAAGTAGGTGTCATTCTTGTTTCTTCTTTTTCTTGTTGTTAAAGATAAAGGTATTTAAAAATATATTTATAATAATTTATAAAATTATTTATTATTTATTTTCTGAAATTTATCATAGGCTTTTTATTGCTGTAATTTTCTTAGCTGTGATTGGTGCGCGCATCCTTTAACTATTGTGACGTAATAGAAATATTTGAAGTAGCCTCACAACGGCTCCGTTTTCTGTCATATGTTCTAGAATAAATTTTTTTTTTTTTATTCCTTCATATAATATATTTCATAATTTTCTCAAGAAAGTTGAAGCTTCTTTTCAAGTTATTATATATATATATATATATGATATTATATATAAATTATATATATATATATATATATATATATATTTTTTATATTTCTATATATTATATATATATATATATATATATATATATATATATATATATATATATATATATATATATATATATATATATATATATATATATATATATATATATATATATATATATATATATATATATATATATATATATATATATTTTTTTTTCTTGTTTATTGCATACAACTTGTAATATATTTCTTTACTGCGCAACAATCATATGTTAAATATTTCATGTTCGAGGCTATCAAGTTCATGGGATTTCACAGCTGCGTAGTTTGTTAAATAGAAGTTGAATAACGGTAAAGAGATCTTATAACGGGGTTTTCTCGTGCAGTATTTCCAGTTATATCTGACCTTCGCTTTAAAAAGATTTTTTTTTGTCTCTTTTTATTCAAGCCTATTACAGTATTGAATAAGCATATGTTTATTTACTTATATATTTGCATTAAAATTAATATTTATTGAATTAAATAAAGTAATAATAATTATAAAATTATTATTTTTATTAATTTGTCTTCTTCTTATATACAGTTATTTAATGTATATCTATGAGGCGTTAATGATCTGTGTGTGAACTGTTGTCGTGCTGATATTTTTTTTTTTGTTGAATAAAAGTTTTCTACGGAGCAAGTAAAAATTTGTCCTTCTGTGCGGTCTCCGGAAAACAGATTAGTCGTACAAAAATTACCACGCACCGACCACAACTATTTCCTTGTTACTTGGATTGTATTGCCTTAAATTTGAATTACATTGAAAAGCAGTTATTTGTTGCAAATTATAAGTACAGTGTTCAAAATTTCTTTTGCAATATGGAAATTTTGATTATAGTGCAAGCGAAGAGTCTGTTCCCTTAATTGAAATTAATTTTGCAAAAACTCTTCTAGTCTAAGTTTTCAAGTGATAAAAGTGCCTCCCAAACAAATTATATTTTTTGTGTGATTATTATTTGGCTAAATTAGATGCTCCATACATAAATCCTGTGCATTGTTAGATTAAATTATTTTCATTAAAGCTGAAAAGTATTTATAACGCTACGTATAAAATAAGGCTAGTACTGAAATGCTACATATATGAATTTGCTGATATTATTTTATTTATCTCGTTTATATATTTCTTTATATATATATATAATAATTTGATATATAGTATATATATATATATATAAAATATAATATATAATAGTTTTTTTTTACATATTGGAGGAGATATATAATTAAATCTATTAATATTAATGGTATATCAGATATAAATATTATAATATATATTATTCATTACTTTATTGATATGTGTGATAATTAACATTAATTTTGTGTGTTTTAGGTACATTATATAGTTGAAAGAAAGATAAAAGAACACGACTCTGTCAAGATTAATGATGAAAAGTGCGATTACGATTGCAATAAGTACGCCGTGATTCCCAAAGAACTTCCAAATAAAAGTTTTAGAAGAATTTTATGACAGAGTCTCACCAAGAGTCGCGGTTTACAGGGCAAACATATTGCAAGCATTTACTTATTTTTTGGGTAAATTTATTTTTTTTTGTTTTCTCACATATTGGTTAATATATTTAATATTATTGGGCTTTTCAATAAATTATTGCATTGATATTAACGAGGCTAATGTCCTCGAGGGTTATTAACAATTCAAGTCAATTTGTGAAGATGTCCAGAAGAGCATTGCTTGGAAGAGAAGAAGCCATCCTGTAAGTCGGTGTCTATTGTACATTAAAATTTGGTTTATTTTTTTTTGTTTATGTGGTGTCGTAAATAACAATTTTGTGTTTGTCCTCGTTTTTGTCTATTTTTGAAGTTTTCATTCATTTTGTGAGTCGTAGTTTTGTCATATTCGTTATTTTTTTTTTTGTGTCTGTTGTGAATTATTTGTTTCTTGTGTACGTCGTTATTTTTCTGTCAACTTTTTGTCCGTTGTCCTATTTCTGTATTCCTTTTTAAAGTGTTTCATTTTTTATTTTTTTTAATGCCTTCTGATACGGAGGAAGAAACCGTGTTTTTAAACGACGATAATAAGGAGATTCCACCCACTAGTGGTGGGGGGCAACAGCCGAGTAATATTTCACAGAATATTTCCTCTTCTAGTGTTTCAAATTCCGAGAATATGTCTAGGCCTACATTAAATATTGACAGGTTGACGCACTCACGTCCCAACATTCCGATTTTGATAGGCTACATAGACGACTGTTGGCGGGGGCCGAGTCTAAATTCGTGGTTCGCTGCTATTGAACTTTATTTTGCCGACGAAGGAATCAGCACAGATTCAGAGAAACTGAGAGCTTATACCCGTTTCCTTTCTCACAAAGAAGGTAATGTTTCAGCGCTTATATTATCTACCCCAGAATTGTTTCAGGCTACTTCTTGGCTTCAGTTCAAGACTGATTTGTCTTTATGCCTGGACCCACTTAATTCTAAGAGCTCTTTCGAGGCTTTTAAAGATTTTATTGACGTGAGGTGGAACGCCCACCACTCACTCCCTGAGTACCTTACAGAGTCTCAAAAGGCATTACAGATGTTTCTCGATTCGTCTTCGACGTTGCATGGAGTGGATTTTACCCCGGAACAACGTAGGTTGTTATTATTTTCTTCCTTGTATATAAATGCTAAGCCGCAGTTCCAGAGGATTCTGAATGAGGAGTTCAGCATTTCAAATTCGATACCGCAACAGATTCAAAAATATTTGAAGAAGAGCCAAGTAATTAATAGTGGTAAGGTTGCATCGTCTTCGGGGAAGACGTCTAATTTCAATAATGCTATTCCTGTTTATACAGCTCAACACGAAAGAAACCAAGTTACTCCTTCTTTTCACCAGTCTCATAGGGTGAGAACTCAACCTAATAATGTTGCATATTCTTTTTCTAAACCTCAGTCTCCGACTCCGAGACGTCAAGATACACGGAGTAATGTATTTTGCAAAACGTGTGAAAGGGTAGGTCACCATACGTCCCAATGTATATACGGACCTTTTTGCTCTCTCTGTTTCCAAAAACATATTCGGGGCTCGCAGAGGAGATGCCAAAACACAGTTTGGAATCCTCATTCTTCTCAAAGTTTAAATCGTATTAAGGTAATCACGCCTTCTGAACTAGAGAAATATTCTCAAAGTAGGAATAATGTTCGTTCCAATTCTTCATTTTCTAAGAGTCCTAAACAGGGTTTTACACAAGGCCAGAGCGGCCGTAATCAGCATTCACATGTAAATTTTTGTCAGGATTCGTCAAATATGCATCATAAAGTTAATAAATATAATACTAATGTCCAGAATAGGCAGGTATTTTCGGGTAGAAACTCCCCTCAAACTCCCGGAGATAGAATGGTTAAGTATCAGTCTCCGAGTTCGTTCCAAAATATATTGAACGTCATCAGTATCTCAGGTCGATTCTTTTAGACCCAAATTATTTTCAAACTCAAATGTGATAGTATAAATGCCAAATTAATTGTGGAGTCCCGATGCAAGACTGAAATTCTACGATGAAAGTTTCGAATTTTTGCAGTCTAGTTACGGATAATAATGTGCTATTGATAGCGCGCCATGCAAAATTATGTTACGATGATTCTGCATTCCGAATCCCAGCGAAAACTATCGCATGAGTCCATTCTTTTTGTTAGTCATGCATGACGATAATTGAGATTACAAACCTCATTTCATGAATCTAATTTTACATTGCTACGATAGCAAGGCGACTCGAAGTCGCGATATTTCTCCTCATTCACTTAAATATGCAGGAGAAGATATTGTAAATCAAATCCTTCATTTGGACCCAGATTATGTTTCAAATCTTTCTCCACAGGAGCAATCTTTAAGTTTCTCTGTAAGTAGAGAAAATCCTCGTACATATAACGTTTCACCAGTTCACGAAAGTCGTGAAAATTGTTTAAATATTCAAGGTCAGAATGTACCTTCTCATCATTTTGCAGATGTAAATAGTTTCCATATATCTCCTTGTAGTGATCCATATAATAGTATTTCCTCTAATACGGAACATAATATTGACGAAGATGACGTTTCAGAACGATCATATTATTTTCAAGGATCTGACGAAGCATCCAATTCCTCAGATCGGCAATATGAAATTGATAGTGAATCAATATATGTCAGAGATTTTTTCAAATAAAAGGAAGAAATCATCGGTGCTCTTGTGATGTATTCTAATATCAACTTAAGAAAAAGGCACCCGCAAGGCTTTGAATAGTAGAATAGTGTCTTGTCAAGTCGATTCCTTCGAATAAGAAGATTATTTTTCTTTATAAAAACTTCGTTTCCTCTACCAGAGGTAAGATATTGTAGCATATCTAAGTAAATTTATTTTGGCGCACAATGAAATGTTAAAGATTTTAAGCAGTCATATTGGTATAAGTGCGTAAACAAAAAGCTGACTTTAGTCGATTGTAAAATAAACTTCCTAAGTAGAAGTACTACTGACTTGTTTAATAACTCTTGTCTTCAATATTCTTTACTTACAAATACGCTGGCTTTAAATTATGAATTAGCTTACAGGTTTTATCGGTTTAATGATGTAGAGATAAAGATTTCTAAGAACCACATATCCAATCCCAATTTAAATTCCATTCCTAGTCTTTCACATAATGCCGATATTCATTGCATTCCAAAGAAAGATAACGAAGTTATTGAGCTCTCAAAAGCTCGGAACCAACCCAGTCCGAGTAAAGTTTGTTATCAATATCCTTCAAGGTTGGATCGAATCGATCAAAATAGTTTTAATTTTGTATATATTTGCTTTCTTAATATTAGGTTAGATTTTGCGAACAGAAAGGTAGTAGATAGTAGGATGAATCAACTTTGTCCTAGCCAGATAATTTCTTCTGAAGTTTGGTACGAGCACAGGTACCAAGGGTTCAATGAACCTTATGCAAGTTTCCATGTTTTTCAAAGAATTATAACGGTAGGTAAGAATGAACCTTTCATAATTCACTTACGAGTAAATATAAGTAGTTTTTCTAATGACCAAAATCAAATTTTTGATCCTGGTATAGAAAAAGTTGATCCTGTTCTGTATTCTAAATGGGTCAACGACTTTCGCAATTTTTTAACGAGAATCGGTAGGAAATATTCCATTAATAGTTTTTTATTTTTTTATTTGATCTTAAATATAGTTTATCGTTCTAACAAGTACGTTTCTAATCTAACTCACAGTATTCCTATACATGATCGTTCCGATCATAACTCTTCCTTTAATAACGAAGCTTCCTGTTCTTAATTCCGTTTCATAGGTTCTTTTTGGGTGTTTTTCTCTGCATGCTTTTCCAAGGGATGTTCTTCGGGATATCTGATAAGTGGATTTGAAGTGTTTTAGTCATGCTTATTTATGTAATTATTTTTTTTTAAGTAATTAAATGCCCAAAGACTTGAAAATGCGATTATGGAAGGATGGAAGGAAGGACTTTCATTTGATGTTTGAAGAGAGGAGTGTTGTTTTCTTTTATGTAATTATTTATATGTGTAAATTATGTATAATAGTTTTCAAATGATTTAGGATATTGTTTTTAAATAATAGATGTAATTATCATTACGTTAGGAAGAAAATTTATTACATAAATTTTCTTATTTTTTTCGGGGGGGGGACTTTCTTTACCATAACTTTTAGGTATGGTTACGATGTTGTTATTTAAAAACATTAGTGGAAGTATTTATGAGGTTGTAAAATTTAAAAAGACTTTATAATTCGAGAAAGAGTTTAAGTTCCAAAGTGAGCGATGGTGGAACGAAATTTGCTATTTCCACAGAAAAATTAGAAACAAATGTCGAGTATAAGTAGAGCTATGGACTTACGGTGTGATTACTGTGATAGCAGTAATTATACAAGTGTGCGCTGTATTATAATTTAAAAAGTGAGAATTAATGAATACCTGACATATCATTTAACTGATGTTTATATATTCTATTAAAGTGAACTGTGCTTAATTATAAATTTATTTACAAAAGTATTTATCTTC
>JABUQX010012093.1:35000-37653 GCA_015478945.1 Trachelipus rathkii | reverse complement strand
TATATATATATATATAAGCTCACATTTACATGCATACATTTATCAATTAATTTTATATACCAGATTGCGTCTTTAAAATATATTTTTTATATGTAAATATATATATATATATATATATAATATATATATATATATATATATATTTATTATATATATATATATATATAATATATATATATATATATATATATTATATATATATATATATATATATATATATATATATATATATAATACTCGTAATATAAATATAAATATATCATATTTATTTTTTAATATTTGTAAATTGGTATTTTCTCTTTATTTCTTAACTACTATTGCTACCACTACTACTACTGCTATTATTAATCTATACCACAAGGGAAGGATTGTAAATTTTTAAAATTGAGATTGTTAATATATATTTAAAGAAAAATGTCATTTTTTAGTTTTCTAAATGTAAAAGAAAAAAATAAAATGAAAAAATAAGTTTTATTTTCAGTAATCCTTTTTTTAGTTTCTTTTTCTTTTTTTTTTAATGCAATAAATGTTGCTGGTGAATTTAGGAATAATAGAGCAAGTTTTTTTTTTTTTTTTTTTTTTTTTTTAAGCCGATTTTTATGAATATCCATTTTGGGTTGTACCTTTAAAGTCAAACCACAAAAAAAAATGTTTCACAAATGATCTTCACGTTACCTAAAGCAATTGTAAGGAGCTTTCTATAATAGGGCAATAATAATATAATAACCCCTGTGGTTCTATGATAACCCCTGGCGCTTATTAAATATGAGAGTTTGATATAACCACTCCAGTCAATTTCAGTTAGATATCTCCATATACGTGATATTTCTGGCAATTCTAATATACTAAGAACTATTCTGTCAATTAAGAACTGGAACCAATGTAATGAGGAATTATATTGATGGAAAATTTTCTCTCTCTCTCTCTCTCTCTCTCTCTCTCTCTCTCTCTCTCTCTCTCTCTCTCTCTCCTCTCCTCCCCCCCCTCTCTCTCTCTCTCTCTCTCTCTCTCTCACACACACACACACACACACACATGCACACACACATGCACACACACAAAACTATATTATGTGCCTTCGGTGAGAATAAGAAACTGTTTCCTCAAAATATGAGTCGATATCATTAGGAATTTATCTGTAAAATCTTAAATCATTGTTACCGAATAAATTGTTTTCTGCTTTTCATTACTTTTTCCCGGCTATATTTTTTTTTTTTTTTTTTTTTTGGCTAAACGTCGTCCACTTATTATTTATTTACCAACCTCCATCTCAATTTTCGTGAAAATTTCGTGAGATGTTGGAAGTGTAAATTACGAAAAAAACAGACAAACGAAATGACTTTTGAAATATATTAATTAGGTATTAGCTATTATTATTGAATTTATTTTATAAAAAAAAATGTGAAAGTAAAAATTTGGGGGGGGAAGGTTTAGAAAACAATTTAATTATATATAAAATTTATAATGTTCTTGATTTATTCCCCCCTACCTCCTAAAAATTATTTAACTGATATTTACCCAAAGATTCAATCTCACGACATATATTTGAATGAGGGACTCATTTGGGTTATCTGCCTCCAGTTAAGCTCGAGTCAATTTTTTTTTTTAAATCTACGTAATCCAATAAAGTATTTTTTTTTATTTTAACAATGCAAAGTGAAATAAATTATAAAAATAAAAATAAATTACACTATATATACGTTAAGTAAAAGTTATGTTGAGTTTAGTTAGTTTACATAGATTTAAACTTTTTTTTTAAATATTTTTAAAGGTGTGAAGCTGCTTTATTACTATAGTTTCAATTTGACTTTACGCATTTTTACCTCCGTTTTATGAAATGGAGGTGGAGCAGATAACCCACATGATCCCCATAGTTTTAGAGTTGTAAGTTATCTTTTATAGTGTATGGTTTTGAAGAAATATTTTTTACCATTTTCTCATCAGAGGTACGGTGGGTGGAACCCTCCATAGACAAATCGTGTTTGTATCTTGAAATTTGTTTTATTCAACAAATAATTTGGGGAACTTCATAACATTTTCAAGTGGCCATTGGACGACCTCAGGGTCATTTCCCTATTTTTTTTTTTTTTTTTTTTTTTTTTTACCCTTTTCCTTCATTGCAGTTCATTTTAAACATTCCATGGGAGTTTCATGAAAATCGAGATGGTGTTTCATAATTATTAAGGTCCAAAACCCATCTTTATTAATGAGAATACAGATCACGATATCGAACATTAACAATAGTGACATGCATGTGACATGCATCAGCACAAATCTTTCCTCTTGTACCACTCTAAGGGCAGGGCCCTTTTCAAGGTATCATTAATGAAAGATTAATGAAAAATATTTCTTTATACATTTTTTATGAAGATATACAAAGAATTTCTTAACAATTTCAAGTAGAAAATTGAAATCGAAACATTTCTAAAAAAGGTCTCCCAAATTTTAGCATGTCTTTTAAGAGAAGATTCATAAAATAAAAAAAAGGCTGAAGAGGGGTGGTGTTCAGACAATTTTGAGTAGGGGAAAGCTCGCATTTAACGTACGTATAACCATATAGATCTCTAGGGGTTGTTACTCGCCAAGTTCGTTATTTAAAACATGAATCAGAAAATAATAATAATAATAATAATAATAATAATAATAATAATAA
>JABUQX010012093.1:10000-30000 GCA_015478945.1 Trachelipus rathkii | reverse complement strand
GGTGTCTCAAAATAAAGTACTAACACTTTGAAAGAATATACAAACTTTATTTATGAACAAAAGTGACAAGTTTAAAGGCTTGAATTACAGAACATACATGTATTTAAAGAATCATGTTCGCAAATGTTCAAAATGATGACCCCCATGTCCGACACAGCGTGATTAACGCGAATCAATTGGCAGGTCGCATAACGACACGAAACAGTTCATATGGAATGTCGCCGACATTGTTCTTTTCGAGTTTCCAATTTCAATTGTATTTATCGTCTTGGTTTTTGACGCGATAAACTCTGTCCTTGAGGATCCCATTTAAAAAGAAGTCCACTGGCGTGAGATCTGGGCGAACGCCGCAGGGTATTCATACTACCCTGTCGTCCAACCATTGTGTTTTAAATGCTGCATCAGGTGAGGCTCTTACATCGCGATGGTAGTGGGGAGGTGCTCCATCTTGCTGAAAGTAAATCACATCGTTATCACCAAACATCTCGTCAATGTGTGGACCGACCGACTCCTGCAGCAAGGTTAGGTACCTGTCCCCATCGACCGCTCCGTTAAAAAAACGATCCTATGATGCCCGCTGAAATCCCACACCACACAGTAACCCTGGTAGGTTTAAATGGTGTTCAGCTTTAACATGGGGATTTACAGGACTCCAGTAGGTACAATTATTGCGATTAATCGAGCCATTTAATTTAAAGGTGGTCTCATCGCTCCAGACAATTTTGTGTGAAAACCCTGCATCTTCTGCCACATTTAGCAAGTACCATTCACAAAAAGTGAAGTCTCCGGTCAGGATCGTCTTCATTGAGAGCATGGAGTAGTTTTGGTATGTAGCATTTCCAGCGTTAGACGCTTCAAGATGCACTATTGCGGACGCTCATCTTTTGAGATGCTGCTGTCTCTTGAGCCGTTGTCGTAAGAGATTTCTGTGGTGGATCGGTATGAGGGTTTCCTGTACCTGGCTTTTCCTTTGCAGGGTTGGTGGATGTCCGTGCTTCCAGAACGTTTCTTGTTGACGTTGTGAACGGTTCCATCTGCTTCAAATTTCTCTCTGATGCGGGCAATGGTCCGGTGCGTTGGTGGCGGTTTATCGAACTCCTTTCTGAACCGTCTTTGCAATTCCGTGGCGTTTCCGGTGGTCCAATGGCATTTAAGGACAAACTTTCTCTCTTCAAAGCTAAGTTGATCTCCTGCCATTCTGCTACAGTAGTTACACCTGAAAAAACAAAAAAGCAGTCAATGTGTTGGTACATTTTTTTTTAGACACCCTGTATAATACATGTGTGCAGGGGTATAGGGCGTTAAGGGGCTCAAGACTGGACTGCTATCGATCCACGGGCTAGGGGCGCAATACTGAGCTTGCCAAGGGCGCTGGCAACCACGCTATACCACTGAAAACTAATCCCACTTTAGACAATTCCAGAGCTGTTCCTCTTTCTAACTAAAGTATGCCTAATATTGTAATATTCTATAATAATGCTAATTCTACTTTGCCCTAGCTTAATACTATATCTACTCTTCTCTCATCTTTAATTATATTACTCTTACTTTCTTATTATATTTCCCATTCTTATTTTATTCATCTTCTATCTCATTACTTTCATCTTATTACTATCTCTCTTATAATATCATTATTTAATTATCTATTTCAAGATTAGGAAATACTTCGTAAATTATTATGATACACATATATTTATAATATATCTCTATTATACTATTGTTTTTACATTCATTTTATATACATTTATATCTTCTTCTCTCTATATCTTTTGTCATCTTTCTCTTTAATATCTTTTCTTTCTACATCATTTACTTATTCTATATTTCTCATATCCTATTTATCATTCTTTTCATTATTTTATTATCTTTCATCTTTTATATACTCTTTTTCTTATCATTTCTATATCTATCTATCTATCTTATTTTATGCGGTTGTGATGTGTGTTAGGTGAGGCGTGGTTGTGGTGTGTCACGTGTTGAGTGGTGTGCAGTTCCTTTTTAGCATATCCTAATTGATTCATTAACCAACCTGTATTTCATTTTCACTACTTTTTTGTTATAGCTTATGGTTTGACCATACTTTTTTTTACCGAGCCGTCTTATCTTTTCTACTTATCCCTTCTATTTTCGTCACCATTACTTCTTGCAGTGTTGAATTCTGCACACCTCACATCTAGTGCAGGCTTTTCGTTTCACCACTCTGTGATGTTGGCTCCGACTCGCCGGTGGGTAAGGCCGAATACCGAGGATATAAGGTACGTACCGGACCCCCCCGTGCACTGACCCTTATTCCATCCATTGCTTTGTCTCACATTTACCTTATTACCCCTTTGCATTTTTCGCAGGTATTCGTGTAAGGCTTCTATTTTTTCATATATATATATTATCTATATTCTTGTTTTTTACACTTGGAAGACACTAATCTATTATATATATACTTTTTTTTCTATTATATATTTCACTTTAATCCTCTCTGTATATCTTATTACTTCATATTTACTATATCATCTTCTCTTATCATTACATTTTACTTATTATTATCTATATATATATTAATTCTTTATGCTCCCTTTAATCCAGTCTTATCATATATTTGTCGCATACCTCCTCATTATCATCGTGTTTTCTTATTGCTACCCTCAGTATCTTTTTTTCTCATTAGTACTCCTCCTATCCCCACATTTCATAGTTTTCCTCACTTCCGTGAACTTGCTTCACGCCATTGTATCTTCCTTTTCCTCACTAATACGTGAGTCAGTTTATTTATATAGCCTCTTTGGGAGTCTTCCCACTTACTCAATTATCTGAGTTGTGTCCACGGTACTTGATTTCTATGTATTTATCATGGCTTCTGGGTCCTTGCTTGTCTTATTACTACTCTATTCTACTCTATGCTTACATCCTTATCTTGCTTCATACTTTTTACATTTTTTTCTGTCCATTTACTCTTTACTCCATTCCACTCGTCATTTTTTGGAGGTTTCCCTATTTTTCCCTTTATCCTTTTTCTCCCACCTCTACCTTATCTTTTATTTTGGCCGCTTTGATCACCTTGCTCTGTTATCTTCTTTTCTCCACATTCACCATTTTATCCATTTATCTGTGTTCGCCCCTCATTTTCTCCTCACTTTGTGCTTTATTCCTCGCTTAATTTTTTTTATTTTGCACCGTCGACTTATAATTTATTATTTTTGCCTCTGAACGTTTGGCTACTACCACATGTCCGGAGTCGTTATATATTCTAGTTTTCGGCTCACTTACACCCTTGTCCCTTGCATTCTACTCTCCGACATTCCTTTGATCCACTCTGCTTTTGTGATTGGCATGGTCAGATTGTTTTACAGCTATCATTCCACCCTTCACCTGACGTTTTTTATATATTTGTTACGTACACTGCAGGCCCGAGATTACTTTTGTGCATTCCATGCCGCCTCAACTCCATATACGCATGGCTGCTTCTTTATATTTTTTTACCTGTCCTACGTCTTTTTGGTCCTAGTTAGTCGCCATTGCGACTCTTTACTTTTTGCACACCCTTGAATACTTTCTTGAGCCTTCTTGTGGCGCTGGCATCTAAGTGAACGTGCCGTTGACCCATTCATATACGCCTCTATTACCACCCATTATGCTTCATATAATCCTTTGCGACTACCCTCTCTCTTATCTTATTATATCTTCTATTATACTATATTTTCTCTACCTTTTCTTATCTATCTCTCTTTCTATTCATTATACTCTTTCTTTATCATTATTCTATTCATCTTTTTCATTTTCTATATCTATTCTCTATTCTTCAATCTTATTTACTTATTTTATTAATTCTTACTATCTATTCTATATCATTCATAATCATTCTCTTATTACTATTATTTTTCATTCTCTTCTCTATTCATATTTATCTCTCGTTCTATCTCTATCATCTTATTATCGCTCTTCTTTCAACCCAAATATTCTCAAATGTTGATCCTATATTTGCTTAATTATATATTCTATATTTTTTTTTATTCTTCTATATCATTATATATATATCTATATATCTATCTCATGTTTGATCTGGACTTGTTTCTATTATATATTCATCTTTTCCTGACTTATAATATATCTCATCATCTATTATTATCTATTTCTCTATCTTATTCTTTATTTTCATATATTTTTTTTTATCATATATTTATATATCTATTTATATCTATATCTTATATATAGTATCTTCTATATCTTTAATCTTATTATTTTCTTCTTATTTAATCTCTTATTATTAAAGAAGTTATATATCTATACTTTATATTACTTATTCATATACTTATATATATACTATTATATATATCTATATCTTAATTTAATAATTCTATTTTCTTATTCTTTTTAATACTACAGGAGGAAACTATACATTTATATCTCTTTTATATTATTCATATCATTTATATTATTATTTTTATTTACTTCTTATCATTATTCTTATCTTAACTATTTATCTATTATTTATATTCACATCTATTATATATATAGCTTTACCTCTGGGATCGAGGTGTTTTTTTGTGGGTTTCGCTAGTGTGTTGATGTTTCCTTTATATTTGTTTCCACTATTTTTTGATTGTAGCTTGAGCTACTCGCTTCTTTTTTTTTTTATTTTTATTCATCCTCTTTATTCGTGGAGTTTATATTCCTTTCTTTTTTTTCGTACGTATGCTCGTACTGCTTTTACCTTTATTTCGCTTACTTCGTCACTGCTAGTATCTCTATAATGCTTTGCGTAGCTCGTTTTCTCAGTTTCACCCACACTTATATTCGCATTTGTATGTAGTTTTGTTTATGTCGGTTTTTCTATATGTGCGTTCGTCTCAGTTTTTTTCCTTATTTATCTATTTTTATTTTATTTTTTACTTACTAGCTTATTCTTGTGCTATCTTCTGTAGACTGTTAGTACGTTTATATCTTTTCTTAAGTTTGTTCAGGTTATCGTAGTATGTTCATTATCGCCTTTCATCCTGACTTGTACATTGTTCTATTTTTCGTTCTTGTTTGTTATTCTTTTACCTTTTGTTTATTTTATGTCCTTCTTTTCTTCTTCTCATCTTTTCTATTTCCACTTTTATTGTTTTGCACCCTTCTTTGTTTCTTTAGTGACCACCTTTTTTATTGTTTTACATTACTTTACTTTTTTCCTTCTTTATCAGACTGGTTGGCTACTCTTGGTATCGCTGTGTACGGGGGCTGGGGTGCAGCTATGTGTTTACTACTTCATTTTGCTCTAATAGTTGTGTTAGCCGTTCTTTTTTTCATCTACTCTCCATCGTATACACATTTTAACTTCTTGTTGAATCAGTTCCATATTCTGCACTATTCTTCCTCTTATCAATCTTCACCTGTATTCTTCTTTCACGATGACTGGTAATACTATATACATGCCCACCTCCTGCCCCTTCTATACACCCTTGCATTCTACTTATTTGTCTAGTTCTTAATGTGATTCATTGTGTTTCCTACCTCTTATCCACTTATCTTTGTGATTACTGCTACTCGCTCCTCGCTTTTCACTCGTTTTTTTCGCCACATCTCTTCCACTCTCCAGCGCCTTCTTCTCATCACTTTTCTCCCTTAATGCGGTTCTATATTTCGGGTTATACATACCTCACCCCGATGTGGTTGGGCTCCTCTACAATTGCTACAGTGTGGGCACCGGCGACTATTTTTCGGCATTTTTCCGACTTTTGCAGCCGTTGGTTAGGTCACATCACGCCCTTCACCTGACCCCACCATTCTTCACCCTCCATATCGACTTTCTGTATTTCACCACTCCTCCTCGTTCTACTATGCCCCTTTTTCTTCCTAATCGGGTCTGCTTATTCCTCTTTGTCAGTTTCTTCATTTCTACTCTTTTCTCTCCGCCGTTCCTGCATAACATTCACTTTTCTGTCATTTCATTGGGCTTCCTTAGTGCAGTTATTAGCCCTCTTTTCTTAGCTTCCATACTTCTGGACTGCTTTGCTTTGCCATTTGGACATTCTTCGGTGTCTGCGCACCGCCGCCACCGTGAGACTCGCCGTCTGCTATTGTTACAGTTCTTCCCTATTCCACTACTATTTTTTTCACTCTTACGTGTATTCGTTGGAGATTCTTCTGTTTTCGTATGCCCTTACGGCTCAGCGACCCTGCCATTTGGGATGACCACTTCTTTTCTTACTTAACCTCTTGTTTTTCCTTGCTCGATATCGTATGCCGGGACACTATTTCGTCGACCAGCGTCCTTTACCCCAGCATAGTGCTGCTGAGGCCTCTCTCGATTTCACTCCCAGATCAACTTTCTGGCCTCATTAGCACCCCATCTTTGTCATCTCTTATGTCTACTGCCTTTTTCTTACTTCTTCTCTGTAGCTTGTAGCTCATCTATCTGCCGTCTATCCTCTCTTTGGTTCTTTTTTTTGTCTCAATTTATCTGGCTGCTTTCTGGGGTTCCATACCTACACCTATTCTATTCCTATTCATTTGGAAGGAGTCGTTAATTGAGTGCTTACCGTCACTGGTAGTCTTGAGGCTCCTCGACAGCTCTTATGACACGTTCTGCTCGGGTCCGGCTTTCTCTTACTCTCACTGTGCTTTGCACCGCAGTGGTGCTTACTTGCGCTGGGCTGTATTCACGTTTCTACTCTCCATCTCTGTGTTATAATTTACTTCTTCGTGTTAGGACGCGTGCGCATCTGTTCCCTCCAATTCTGCAGCAGGGTGCGCTACGACATTTCTCACTCTCGTCTCATTTTGCTCTACCTTTTTTTAACTACTATTAACTAGTACCCCCTAGCTCCACGGTCAGATGTACCCATCTATTATAGGGGGCGTGTGTCTCTTTTCCGTCTGCACGGCGCGGAGCGCTACAAGCAGCGAAACTGCTCCAACTACTCTCCCGACCCGCATGTGACCACACTCTGGGGTCTCATGTTTGTTGGGTCAGACGTAGGCTCTATTACCAGCTGTAGACTCTCGGACTTTCTTTTATGGTGCTTGCATAATACCCATTCTTTCTTGACCTCTTCGCGCGCCACCCTCCTGCCGATGTCTATTTTTTCTTACTCTTCTCTACCTACATATAAGTTGGTGCCCTTTTACTTTTACTTTATTTGTTCTTATCCCGGACAAAAAAATACTATTATCATTATTTTGTTGCTTATACTTAGTTCTTATACCGATATTTATCACTTTTGTTTTTTTTTATACTCAACTTTTTCTTAATTCTACATATCTTTTTTCTCCTGTTTTTGAGCATGCTGACTCCCATTGTTCATTCTATCGTCGATCTTCATTCCGCACTATTATCCACTCCCTCGTTGCACCGCTTTTTGTTTCTCTATGGTTCTTTTCTCAATATCCTTTTCTTTGTATCTATCTCTTTTTCTTTTTCCCACATTTCATAGGGTATGTCTCTTACATCTTGTAACTCTTTCCACTTTGGTATCCTTCCTTCTGTCTCTCATCTTTGCTCCTATCTCTTCACCTCTCATTTCGCTTGGTCATGTACAGCATCTTATTTTTTATTTCTTCACGGTCATCGATCGTTTAGGCTTCCGGCATTGACAGGTCTACCATCGTGATATCTTCACTATTCGTTTGATATTAGCTTTCTATCCTTACGGGATTATGGGCCGTCTTCTGTGGTGGCGCTTGTCATATCGCAACGCTTGCATAGCGTATGCACGTCGATTCTCCTCTTCACCCAGCTCATCTTTGTGTTTTCTCTATCATTTGCTTACTCTAGTCTAGTTTTCTTATCAAGCTGTTCACTGTTATTTTTACTTTTCTCTTATTCTTCCTTCACTTTTTTTGTCGTTTACTGGAGTGATTACTCGGTCTGTTCTCTATTCCCTTCTTTTACTTTTTCACTCCATCAACCGACTTCTCCGTGACTGCCTCTGCCCTTGTTCTCTTCTTCTAGCCACTGAGGACCTCACTTCCTTCTTCTACCTCTATTCCATCTTGACTTCTCTATAGAGAGCTTATGCTATCTATACTTGCTCTTAGCCTCGGCTTTTCTCAGTATCTTTTATCTGCGTGATCTGGTAGGGCTTATCCGGTCGGTGTAAGCCTACACCCTTAATGCTATCTCATCTTATTTCACCCACTCTATCAACCTATCTTCCACTTACCTTTCAGACCTACCTCTTTCAGCTCCTTATTCTACTCTACTTTCGACCGGCTCTCTCATCTCTACTGTTTACTCCTCCATTTTTTGTTTGAACGGCCTCCCCACGTATCTTGCCTTCCTGGTATCTTGATATCGTGTCTCTCGCGTTGGCCAGTTTCTGACTCCGGTTGCGGCCTTTTTTTCCTCCCGCCAGTATCCCCTCCTCTAGGGTCTTCTCCTCTACTTGTACTTCCCATTATCATGGGGCTATCTCTTTGCTATCTCCCCTTCACTTTAATCAGTTAGGCTGGACTTTCCCGGCTTCCAAGGCATCTCTCTGAGTCCCTTCTTTCAGCACCTCGTTATGCCGTACGCTGGAACCTTACATCTACTTCAACCCCTAGCTCTGACGACTTAATATATTCGTGTCACACTCTTCCGTGTACCCATATATGACTCATTTTTTTGAGGCATCCTTTGATTGTTGAGGTATCTTCAGGTAGCTACTCCTCCTTACATTACATATACTTATACGTTTTACCGTGTCAACCCACTTTACTACTCTAGTTTGTCTACCTACTGTCCATTACTATATCATTTTCTCTCTTTTCAGCATAATGTTTTGCACTGGTTTTTTGGACTTGCACTATCATTTTTTACAGCGCGACTCCTACCAGCCCTGCCTGTCCAATTTTCATCACCCGCCCCCGCCCCTTAGGCATCATATAATCTTAACTTTTATCTTTTTGAGTCTTATTGACAGGTGCACTTGCATTACTCATTCCCATTTATCTTCATTCCACTATCTGACGAACCCCTGTATCGTATGTATCTCTCCCACCGTTTTATTTTTTTTTCAGAGCTGGGGGTTACGCCTTACCCCCTTTGTTCAACTGTAGGCGGTCACGTGCACCGCATACGGACTCTCACGCAACTTTACATCAGCGACCTGCGCTTCTGTTTACCGTAACTTCGTGGTTTTCTCTTGACTCTTTCTTTTTCCTTTTTCTGTTTCTTTTTTTTCCACTACTCGTGTGTCCTCGTGTGCTTGTTTCAACAATGTTATTAAGTATCAAATATGTTTTCTCTGAATTACGATATCTTATTTTTAAACTTTTTTTCTTTTCGGTTCTTCCAGCACCATATCGAGAGTTTTTCCTTGAGTTTGTGAGTAACACTTACTTGTAGGCTGAATAAAGCACCGGACTTTAATATAATATTTTTTTCACCAGAGCTTACCTTCTCCCGGACAGCATTTCACTTGGAGATTTACGTCCTATTCTTGCACTGAGAAACAATACCAACAAAAAAAACCACAAAACCACGCTTTGGCGCCACTTTTCTTCTATCTTTACAATAAAATAATATCATACTCAATCTATAATACAAAAAAAATCAAAATAATCAAAAGTGATTAATTACTAATTTTAAAAATAATACAATATATTTATTACAAAATTCTTAGTATTCTTCTTTTCTATTACATAGTCTATCTTCTCTGATAAATCATTTTTTTTGACATTTTCATTAATTGACGCGTCTGCTTCAGGCGAGTTTATGTTTTTGTATCGATTCAGGTGCTGGTTTTTTCTATTCTATTTGTGTTGGAATGGTTTATTAGGGTCTATTTTTTCTTTGTTGTACTCAAGATTATATATTGGACGATATTATGATACGTATCGTTCTTCGATGGGTACTCTTGAGTCTCAGGTGCTATAATTATAATTCATCATTATTCCTACTCTCACTCAACACTATCTCACGTGAGGCTATACCCCCATCCCACTCCCCCCCCCTTTCCTTTCCGTACGCCTGTCAGTGAGTCTTCCCACGTCGCCGCCGCACGTTGTTTTGCGTGCCCTCCCCGCTCGGAGACCCACCTCATTTTACTACCAGGTTTTTATCTTTATCTCGAGAACGCCGGTTTTTCATTTTGACATATATATATATATATATACACTTTTATCCACTGAGAACTAATCATCCGTATAAGGGCCCTATTTCTTACCCTATAATCATGTATAATACTTATTAGCGACTTCGCACTGATCCCTGGACTCTTTTTCATTTTGATTACTGTTAGCCATTTAACCTTATTCTATCTAACTCATCTATCTTTTCACTATACTTTATTCTCAGCGTAACTTTACTATTTGTACTGCACGCCCCGTGTTTATATTCAACTGAGTTATCTTACACCCACTGTACTCATACTTTTACATTACTTTATTCTCTAATTATTATTTATTTTATATATTATACTCTCTATATAACTATTGTATAATATTACTCTTATATATATCATCTATATTATATATATCTAGTATCTTATATCTATAATATATATTATAATACTATTATATTCTCTACTATATTTTCTATATATCCACAGTAGTTTGAATATTATTTTCTAATCTCATTATTATCCCTGTCTTATCTTATTATATCTTATAATAATTATTAATATATAGTCATTATATCATTATTATATATATCTATATATATCATACATATATTATATAATCTCGTATATATATATACTCTACCTCTTTTTATATTCTATTAATCTATTAATATATATACTATCTAACTTACATCTATCTTATATCTACTTTCTATATCTACTCTCTTATCTTTAATACTTCTATCTCATATCTATTATCTTATAATTATCTTATATTCTGCTCTTTTTAATTTATATATATCTTATATATATATATATCTTTATATTATGTATATTTATTCTGTATATCAACACTATGATATATATTAATTATCTTAATTATATCTATCTATCATTATATTTATCATATCTTTATATTACGTGTGATGTTTATATATTAGACTTCTTATCACATATATTTTTGTTTTTCTGCTACTCGAACGTTTAGTCATTTCTCTATTTATTCACTACTATACGTCGCACACTACGGTTCATACTATTTACTTATGAGCCCTTGACATAACGTCTTTTTGCACTTGACTATGTTACACCCACTCAATATTAATTTACGTTGTTACTTTTGAGTGTAGATAGTATGTCTCACATACACCTCATGAGACTTATCTCTTATATATACATTATTCATAATATAACCTACGTACTTTTTTGCTCAACACCTACATATTACATCCACCGACTTATAGTATTATTATATATTATCTCTATATATATATTATATTATTCTATATATATATATATATATATTTTATATCTCTCTGTGTAATCTTATATTCTATACTACTATATTACTCTATATCTCTCTTTCATATCTATCTACGTATATATTCTTCAATATATATAAAATCTATATCTTATATATATTAATATATATTATTATATATATATTCTCTATCTATTACTTTTCTCTTATATATATAATATATATATATCATATATACTCTTATAATATTTTAATTAATATATATAATCTATATATACTACTTATATATATATCATTATTCTTTCATATATATATAATTTTAATCATATTGTTATTATTATTATCTTAATATTATATTTCTCTCTTATCATTCTCTTTACTATATTTTCCGCAATAACAGTCACCCTACCCCCCTGCTTTTTTTATGTTCACTTCACTACACCATTATAACCGGTTTTATTCTTATATCTTCTTTACTTATTTTAATTATTTTATTCTTTCATTCTTCTTATTTTTATTCATCCATCACCCACTAGCCTCTTTTTGTACGATTTTTTTGTACTCACTATATATACTCTTTCCTAATCCATATTATACTCTTCAGGTTTTTCTCTGTATTTTGTGGAGCCTATGAGCACCATTTTTTACATTAACTTCCTTATTCATCATAACACATACTCCCTCATACCTATTCCTAACCTAGCCTCCTTTTTCACTTATCCCCTCACTATTCACAATTTAGGACTTACTTTTTTTCTCATATATATATATTTATCTTATATATATATTATTATAATATATCTATATATATTTTATATCTATATTCATATTAATATCTAACTACTATATAAATATATATATCTATATCATTATATTATTAATATATTATTATTTAATTCTACTATCTATATATATATATCTATATATAATACTTATTAACATATTATTATATATATATTACATTATAATATATTATTATATATATAATTAATATAATTATTATATATACATATATATAGCTAACTCGTCTCACCTTTGAGTTTACCGTTTCCCCTCCTCTACCTCCTGTTTGTTTCGCTTGCATGTTCTCCTATAAGTGCTTTAGTCTGTCACGTGGAGCTTACTGTCATATCACACTACACTATTTATAGTTACAGTTTTTACACTCACCTGCGTGATTCGTTTTTCACTTTTATTTACCGTGGGCATATTTCTTCATTTCACTACGAGGTGTCCCATCTAACACTATGTCCTATCGTCCTCTTTTATCTTTTAGTATTTCTGCACGGACGCTCATCCATGTTTCATTCTCAATTCCGACTAACACTTTTGCTCTATACTTTCTACCTATTTCAACTTCCCTTATTTCGTATTATCCTGAGGCTACGGTCTCTTATCTCTTCATCTATCCTCTCTACTCCTCTCTCACTTCTCTCTCCTCCTTGTGGTCATATACCTCCATTCCTTCTGACTATTTACTAATCTACCCTAGCAATGCGCTATTTTTAATGTATATATTGTTTTTCTAAAAAACATTTGTAATGGTTTATTCTACTCTCTCTCATCTCTCTCTCTTTCTCTCGGGCTCATCTCTCTGTCTCTCTCTCTTCTCTCTCTCTCTTTCACGCCCCGCATACATACCCCCCGTTACGTTACGCCGTTGTCCGGTCTGCACGGTCGCTCCTGTGCTCCTGCACTTTGTGCCTTCTGCGGCTTGTCCCGCTTTCACTCTGCGGCGCGTGGCACTTAATTCGTCTGTCCTGGGCGAGACAGTGTATCTCGCCCCACTTCCTCATTTATCCTATCTCTGAGAGCTATAACAATCCTCTGTGTGTTTTTTATTACAATCGGTTACAGAGTCATATACTACACTGCGATGATTATAGAGACCAAGTATATCGTATATTTCTCATACTAATCTTTCTATTTGCCCGGTGGTTTCATTATGGAGATTCGTTACATCGACATGTTTATTACGCATATTTATGTTTTCTCGTTACTTCTACACTGTACTTTGTTTATAGGAGTCACTATATTCAATGACTTATGGTCAATCCTTTCCGTGCAATGTTAGCATACGCAATCGTATAGAATAGTATGTTTTTGTGTGTTTACACAGTACGCGTCTGGCCGACTGAAGCTTTCCTTTCTCAAACATGTGCCTCTTAGTATGTTGCATCTAGTAGTTTTCTCAATATTCGTGCCTTCTCTTTTCAGTATTTGTTTTTCCTAACTCTTATCCCTCAGTACTACTGGTTGTCGCGCGCCACTTTTAAACACATCTAGATCTCATTGTTTACTGTATGCTGTTTCTCTTTTCTCTTAGAGTTTCGTGAGATTCTTCCTCTTTAATCTTCATTTATTCTTATTATTCCATCTGTTATATATATTGAATGATGTTGAAAATAAATATTTTATTATTTTTCGTCTTAATTAACATACGTGTCATCTTCTGCGATTCAAATCTGGTCTCAGCCGTGACTTCTTCTTCTTACGTGCGGCTACGAGCTCCGCTGCGTCCTAGGTTGGTAGAGCATAGGGCATGGTTACTTCCGGGGACACTAGATCGCTCATATTGGGGTCTTTTTAGGCCTCGTCAGTTGGGGTTCGCAAAAGAATCGCACGATTTGTTTTCCCCCCTCACACATCATTCAGTTTTTTTTCCACATCTCCATACATGACGCCTCAATATTCCCCCCGCTCTTAATATCTTTTTGGGAATTAATGCCCTCTACGATAATGATCTGTTTTATACTTTGGTCACTATTCTTAAATCTAGTATTTGATCTTTTTCTTGGACTGGTGATACTTATATCATATTAAAATTCCCCGTACTCACGATCGAAGTGTAATCAATAGGTGCCTTGGAGGCTTTCACTCTTGTAAAAACACAGTTGCTTGCTCTGTCTACGGACCGGGGGGTTGTTTGCCTTTGTGTAGTACGTCCTGCCTTGGGGTGGGTTTCCTCAGTCTCTTTCCTTGCTGCTGCAGTTGGGCTTTTCCCATTGTCCTTCTCCTTTTCCTCCCCCCCTACCCATCTTTCGCCGTCGACCTGTTTCATCCCCCTCTTATCTTACTGCTACTTCTGCTTCTGATCTCCGGATTTACTCCCTTGCTTTGACGGCTTCGTGCCCCTTGTCTTCTCGCCCACCCCCTCTCCTCCTTTACTTCCCCCTCTCTACCCGCTTCCCCATCCGCTCCTTCTTCACATTCATTCACCTATTTGCACTTTCCACCGCCGCGTCTGGGCTCTCAGGTTTTCTTTTTTTCTCTTCGGCGCTTTGGTCGCCCCTGGCTCTCCACCTGGCTTTCTCTCTCTCATCTATCCCTCTCTTCTTTATTTTCTCTCTCTCTTTCTATTTCTCTCTCTTCTCTTCATCAATCAATCTATCTCACATGTACGTCTTTACTTATAATCTATTATATTCACTCTATTTACTATTCTTTTATATTATCTCTCTATTTACTACTATATACAATCCTTATATCTACTATACATATATGTACTATTAACTTTATTTACTATCTATCTCTTTACTCTCTTATATCTACTTAATATATCTTATATCTCAGTTTTACTATTAAATAATATTCTTATATCTCTATTATTCTTATATATTTCATATAATGTTTCTATCATTATTCATATATTACTATCATATTTATACTATCTATATATACTTATTATATCTAATATCTATCTTATATTATTATCTTTAATTCTTTATATTTTTATATTCTTATATTATATTCTTACTTTTATATATCTTATTTTTATATAATATTTATTTCTTATATGTTATATTCAATTTTCATGTACTATACTAATATTTAATTTTTAACTTATTTATTCATTATTATTAATATATATTCTATACATTCAATAATTCATATTATTATATACTTATATTCATTATGACTTTACGATGTTACTACGGTGTGCAGCGGTGGTTACCCGTAAACGGGTCAGGGGAGTGAATCGGCAGCCAGACGTCTGAGCCGGTGTTGTGCCCTTGCTGAGATATATTCTTGGTCACAGCGTTGTATCTGCGCCGGAACCTTTTTCCTGTATCTTATTTGGGCTTGTTTTCAGATGATCACGAGCATCTTATTCAGTGCGGATTTTGACTGTTTCTCTCTAGTTCACGTGAGTCACACTTTATCTTACGCTTTCCCCTTATCTCACCATTTTACCGATCTTTTATTTTTCACACTTTAATATATTTTAACCTACTCATCCCTATGGTGGGCGCTATACACTTTTTATTTTTTCAGCCTAAACCAGTTCACTTTACTTCAATTATTTGGACTGCCCTGCACCTTCACGCCTGCCCGTTTGCTTCCCTTACGCTATGATCCAGTGGCTTATATATAGCTGTTCGAGCAGGCGTTGTTAAGTCTAGGTACAGCACTTCCGTATATATTATGTAGAGAGTGACAATTGCACAAGAAGTAATAGACGACAAGATCACTCTTCTCTTCGTGAGATCTCATCGCAACGCGCGAACGTAGTCCTGACGACGCACTGCCCTCTTTCATAATTCTATGAGGTTTATCTTTTCTTGCTGGTGCCTTGACTGCTTACACGCATCATTACGAGAGCCACTTACCTACGCCACCCCCACGTGCACGCTCACTGCGCGGCATCCTGAGAGTGAGCAAATTGTGCCTCATCGCTGTACGTATACATTATTATTAATCATTTTTCTCTCTCTTATTTATATATCTCTTCTTTATTTTATATATTCTTCTTTATCTTCTATCTCTTAATGTTTCTCATCTCTTCTCTTATATATTCGCGGTGTCGCGGGGTTTCCGCCTGACGAAGACAAATGTCGCCGCCGCCTTTTTCCTTCTCTCCGTGCCACTCCGCTGGAGAACAGCATCTCCCCGCCGAACAGCTATTTTTTCGCCACGGTTCGCGGACTCTATCAGGACCCCTCTACTCTATGCACCATCTTACTCACTGCAGTTCCTGTTTCCTCTCTCTTTTCCACTTTTCACTCTGGCAGCCTTTTTCACACGCTTCCGTGATGGCCTCGTAGTTTTACATACCTGCTCTGCTGTCGGCTGATACACAGGCAAGGCTGTCTACTCCTTCTACCACTTCCTGTCTTGCCCGCGGCTCGCGTACGATCTTATATAGCTCACGTACAGCTTCCTGGTTGTTACCGACAACGGGCTTCTTATTCTGCTCACACACCGGTACACGCTGTTGGCATCAATGCTGCTACTTCAGAGTGCCGTGGATGCCATTACCACAGGTTGCCCCGTGACACACCCTCTTTCTGTAGCTCGACTTCTTCTGCTCCGTTTTACATCTGGCACCACCGCTCTCCTGGCCTCTGCTATCCGTGCACTTTTCTGGCAAATTCTCACGACTCCATCCCTCACATTTCTTGCAACGCTACCGTGTTTCCCGCGGGTTCAGTTTTCTACTTTCAAGTTACTGAATTCCCTTCTGGAACGTATCATTTCACCACTTCATGTGCATCAGGCCCATACTTGGCACACGATCTATCATCCTGGGCACCCGGATGCCAGGAGGCCCCACACATGTATCTTGGTCGTGCTACGGACGCCGGCCTGTTGAACTCGCCATCCCTACCCGTTTTTTGTGACTTTAAGCCGGGGTGATAGGCGGTCCATTTGTTCAGGGTGTCGGGCCCATCTCGGTCCACTTTGCTTAGGCTCTCTCCCCAACTCACTCCTTGGCAGCTACGTGGCTCTGCTCCGCCTGTCGTTTTGCTGGTGTGCCCCTTGTAGCCCGTTTTGCCCTCCTGCCCCTGCCCGGTACTGTGCGCTGCGCCCTTTTGAACCGTGGTCGCAGTAGACGGGTCGTTTAGAGGCTACGCTTATCCTTTCGCTGCCCGGCGCCCACCTCCCTTGCCTCGATGCTTCAGCGCTTTGTTTTATTCACATCATTCACTTTAGCACTTTACTTATTTTCTTCATTTATATCTTATCCCTTTTCCTCACAATGGGGTTGGATCGGAGGCTTACTAAGGTGGACACGAGACCTGGTACTCAGGTGTGACCTAGGCTATGTACGTGTCATAGTCACCATCGCAATCTGGTGATTTCAGTGAGCGTCTACTTACTTTCATATTATCTATATATCTTCATTTCTCTAATATCTATTTAATTATTCATATATATATTCGATTATATTATATCTTATTATCTCTATCATATCATGACCATACCTTAATTTTGGCCTCTAGTTCTTCAGTAGTTTTTTAAAAAAAACAAAAACACAATTGCGTTTTTCTTTCTTTAAAATTATAAACACTCTCAAACATTTTAAACTTGGGTGGCCCCCTGCAATTGCTCGTCTCTTTCTCTCTTCTTCTATGGGGGCCTTTCTGTCTTTCTGCGGCACATGGTGACTTGTGTTCGCTCTCGCTCTTTCGTCTATGGGCTCTACTTCGCGGGCTCGTGACCTCCTTCGCACACTCGGACTCTCTTCTCAACATCGGGTTTTCTATCTCCTATTCCTCTCTATTTGCGTTTTAATCTAGTATTTTCTCTCTATTCTCTTTAAATCCTTAGTGCCAAAAAATCACTACTCTCTCTCTTAGTCGATCCACTGTTTAATATCTTTCTCTTCCTCCATCGATGTCATTCAACTCCACTCATTTCTCTTCTCATCTCTCTCATCTTCTTTTTTTTCATCCCTAGGATAGTCTCCGCTCTTTCACAATTATATTCCTTTGGTATCCTTTCTCGGTGGCTGCTAGGGGAGGTGGTCTTTTTTTTGGGAGAATGTTTAACACTTTTTCGTCGTGTGATCAACCTTTGTAACACCGACTTTTGGCTCATACCCCACACTTGCCTCCGTTCTTTTCCAAACCCTATTATTTAAATTCCTGCTATCTGCTCCCGGTGCCGTCTCCATGCTTTTTGCATTTTTACATAAAATCTCATAAAGTCCAAAGGACTTCATTTCTGACACTAGATGGAGCCAGTCGACATACGTTCGAGTCTGACGTGACGGTAGTTAGTTATCCTAAAATACTGGACTCGTCGGATCACCCTTGTCCCTCGTTACACCACAGCCAATTGACAGTTTTTCGTTCACCAGTTGCACGCCCGCCCTTTTTTTTTTTCATTGTGTGTACCATCTCGCTATTCAGACTTATAAACATGAGAACCTTATAGAGGAACACTCCTTTACAACGACGCTTTTCACTTCCGCACCCTGATAAAACTATAATAAACAGCAATAACACTGATAAACATACTTGGTGAACTCTCGAGGTAACGTTGTACATTCTCCCCATTGAGATGCATCACATCCAGCGCTAAACCACCCGTACTCTATTATCCCTGCCCCATCATACATTATCTATCGCTGACTATCGTGAATTGCGTGTCTTTGAGGTCCCCACTTACCACGTCCCCTTTACTATCACGGCCACTACGGCAGTCGTACATGCCTTTCTTCATGGGCTGGCGTTCCGCTCTTACTTATCTTTCTTACTCTTCTTCTCTCTTTTTTCTTATATTTATAAGAATTATTTTTCTGAATATCTTAGGATTTATCCTTATTATTATTCTTTAACTTTAATATGTTCTTCTTCTTCTTACTATTACTATTACTTATTTATCTTTATAATTACTTTATTAATATATATATACTTATTTATTCTATTTTTCTATCATATATATCTATTATATACTGTTCTTATACCTTCACGTCCTATCCTTTTCCCGACCACTTATTTGTCACTTTCCCCGTCATCGGTATATCCAGTTCCTCTAATTACTTTATATCCTTCATAATCTACTCATTATTTAATATCTACACCTACTTCTCACTTAATAGACTCATGCAGAGCAGACGTAGACGTAGAAACTGATCGCTACGAGTCCTACGGTATGCCTAACTCTGACCTCTGCTACGTACGATCTCGTTAGATGAGATCGATGTGAGAGAGAGGAGACTCGAAAGAGCACTGCTATAGTATATCTCCCATACTCACGATTAACCAGGGCCCGGTTGGTGCTGCCTCGAATAGGCAGTGATAACCATTTTCCTCTACTCAATCGAGCTGCAGAGCCGTGACGGAGATTTTACGACCCTCTGTGGCTGACCACGCGCTCAGCAACTCAAAGACGCGGGTGACGAGACGGTTGCATGACGCCGCGCGCGCGCGCGCGCCGCTGAGAGCGGCGCGCGACGCGTTTAGCGGCGCGTGGTGCCCGAGGGTACTGGTCGTAATGGCGGCCTGTGGCGTGGCACAGACGGCGTCGCGGCCGCAAGCGCGCGAGCGGAGGGAAAGGTCGGGCCTGAATACGAGCTAGGAAGCCCTTCGTGAGCAGACATGGCAGCAGCAGCGTTGAGTGGCAAGAGCGCGAGGGCAGACTGGACGGTGCAGTTGCTGACCAGGCATCCGCGAGAGTGGGCGTTAGATGAATTTGAGGGTAGTTAGTAATAGGAACGCGACCTTCGGCGAACCGTGGCTGAAGACTTTTTTCTTTTTTGTTACTTCGTAGATGAGTGGGTATCATTCCGTGCCCGGTTCGCTAAGATCTGAGGGCAGAGCATTGTTCAGTGCAGATACTTTCCCGTCGTTTGACAATAGAGACTCCAAAGTTGCTTCACCACTTTTTGTAGTGTACTACCTTCTTTTTCCCTTTTTTATTTTTTGATAATTGAGCTTTAGTTATTTTCCAGTCCTCTTAATTTATTTATTTTATCACTATAAACCTTACTT
>JABUQX010012092.1:7500-14049 GCA_015478945.1 Trachelipus rathkii | reverse complement strand
AACAGTATCGCCTGCCACACCGCTACCTGCAAGACATCGATGATTTTACGGATGCGGCATTGAAGAAGGGATATATCAAGGCTTGTTACAGCCCACATAGCTCACAATTATTAGTAGTAGCGAAGAAAAACAGCACACGCCCAAGGGTGTGCATCGATTATAGGTACCTCAACTCCCATAGCGTTCAAGACGTGTTTCCTCTGCCATCAATTGAAGAGATATTCACCTCGTTAGGAGGCAATACCGTCTTTACCTCAGTCGACCTCCTGGATGCATACAACGCACTCGAGATCGAGGAAGAGACGCAAAAGCTGATGGCGTTTAGGACTAGGAAAAGGTTTATTCTGCCCTACCCGTCTGATGCTCGGTCATAAAAATGCTCCTTCTGTGTATGCTAGGATAATGACTATCGCCTTAAATCATCTCCTAGGACCCGTTGCACAGGTCTATCTTGATGATGTACTAGTGTTAGGCAAGAATGTCCCCGAACACTTCGAAAATTTGAGAAAAGTTTTGGCCGCTTTTAGAGAACATAAGTTGAGGGTAAAACTGTCCAAGTGTAGCTTTTTGCAATCTTCAGTTTTGTACCTAGGGTTCAAGATAGGGAGAGATGGAATCTCCCCAGACCCAGCCAAGGTGGAGACGATGAAAAGTTTCATCCCTCCTACGAATGTGAAGGAGACACAGAGTTTACTTGGGTTCTTCTCGTACTTCCGCTTCTTAATAGAGAACTTTGCAGTCGTAGCACAGCCATTATATGATTTAATAAAGAAAGATGTCTCTTTTATATGGACAAAGAAGCATCAAAAAGCGTTTGACACCTTGAAAGATATGTTGGTGGTAAAGCCACAGTTGACATTCCCTGATTATAGCAAAGAATTCTTCGTGAATACGGATGCTTGTGATTATGGCATTGGAGGTGTGTTGTACCAGCTCACAGACGAAGGGAAGGAGAAGCCTCTCTCCTTCGTCTCTCGAGTGCTCAGAGGCAGTGAAAAGAATTACGATACGATTGAAAAAGAATGCCTGGCCGTAGTGTTCTGCTTACAGAAGTTTAAGAACACCATCTTCGGTTATAAGGTGACGATCATCACAGATAACCAGCCTCTTTGCTTTATCTTTCGAAACAAACAACAGACAGGTAGACTGGCTAGATGGAATTTATTTGTTAACAGCTTTTCCCCTACTATAGAGTATAAAAAGGGTAAAAACAATATCCCACCAGACTACTTAAGTAGGCATCCTGCCCCTAACGTTTTCTTTATTGAAAATGTGGTTAAGAATAAAGGTGATTTACCTCGAACGGATTTTGTTCTGAGTAGGGAAACTTTCATAAAAGAACAGGCAAAGTGCCCAAGATTAGGTAAATTGGTAGAATGGGTAAAAGCGAACCCAAAGACTTATCCCCACATTTTCATTAAAGGTGTCTTGTATTATGCTACGCAATCTAAACCTTATGTCGTTCAGGTCCCTGACAGTATGATTTACAGCGTGATAGATCACTGCCATGCTTCGCTAGGCAGCGGACATGGAGGACAGTTAAGAACGGAAAAGAGGGTGGAAGAAAAGTATATTTTCCCCCACCTACCAAAATTGGTAAAAGAATACTGTAGCCAGTGCGTGTCATGTGCTAGAGCAAAGGGTCCCAAACCTCCCACAGCAGAGATTAATAGATGGCCTTTGCCCTACACACCCTTTTCGCGTGTCCATGTTGACAGTATTGGGAAACTCCCCACTTGTACAGAATCAGGAGCCCAATATATACTAGTATTCCGCGATGTTTTGACACGTTATGTCGAGTTAGTGCCTTGTAAAACTAGGACGAGTAAAGAATTTGCCCGAGCGCTGCAAGAAAGGGTTATATGTAGGCATAGCGCCCCCCAACTTCTCGTGTCGGACAACGCCCTAGAATTCACAAGCCAAGTGTTTAAAGACTTATGTAAGGCATGGAGGATAAAGAAGGTAGAGATTTTGCCTTACAAAGCATCCCAGAACGGAGTTGTTGAGAGGATCAACTCTGATATTGAGTCTTTCCTACGACACTACGTGAAAGACAACCACAAAGATTGGGATAAGTATCTTAGTTTTGCCCAAATCGCAATTAATTCCGCTTATAATCGATCCATCGGGTCCTCTCCTCATTTCCTATTACATGGTTACGTAAAGAGAGTCCCTTATGAAATGCCGGACTATGTGTCACCCTTTGTAAATAAAGTAGAGAAAAAGAGGTTTATCTCAGATGAAGTAGACACAGTAGTAGAAAGGATCGACAATATAAGAGATTTGGCCAGAGAAAAGTTGGAAGAAGAGACAACGAAGACGTTGGAGCAACAACATAAAAAAGCAAAGAAAAGAGAGTTCAAGATCGGAGATTATGTCTTCATCAGAGCTGTCAAGAAACCTCATCATAGTTCAAAGTTATGTCCCAAGTTTGAAGGGCCATACATTGTCCGATGTTTGAGAGGACCAAATAAATTAATGGTAATTTGCTTAAGTACAGGTAATACATTCCCTGTCCATGTAGACAACGCGAAAGTGATTCCAGCAGAAAAGATCACTGAGTCACATTTTGACTTCATGAATGATGAAGTTTGGAATCCCCAAGCGGTAAAAGAAATGTTGAGCTCCAAGGAAGGTGAAAAAGAGAGAATTGAAAGGGAGCCACCCAAAAGTGACTCGGAAATCAGTTCAGAAGAAGAAGATGATGAGGTAGAAGACTATTCTACTCCACCCGAACGAACACCTTCCCATTCCCCTTCCCCAACTTCTCCACCACAACCAACTCAGTTTGGACATAACTCCTTCCCAACTCCTCCACCACAACCAACTCAGTTCGGATACAACCCTTACTCAATTCCTCCACCACAACCAACGCAGATTGGAAACAGCTCTTGGAGTTATCAGACTCCCATACAACAGCCAACTCCAGTGGAACCTGTAAGGGACAGCAATGTTGTCGGAAAAGAAAGGTATAGTGATGAGGTTGTGGAAAGAAGAAGGTACAGTGATATAGTCGCGGGAAGAGTACGTCCTAACAGTGAATTTATCTGTTCCACTCCTAAAAATGACTTCCAAAGAACCCCCTCCAACCCTTCGGTTCGGAGAAAAGAGTTTAGACCATCTTTGTCACCCATTCATCAAGAGATTTCAGTAGAACCCCTTGTTAGAGAAATTCTTCAAGAGCCACCCGCACATGAAGGCGAAATATATGGAGCCTATGGCGGATCCCCTCCAAGAATTCCTTCCCCAGAGAAATCTCCTAATATCCCTGAAAGAGATGGCAATTACCCCATTCCCACTGTTGTAGAATCACCTCCTAGGGAATTCATCAGAGATGACAGGAAACAAGATCCGTCTTACAGACCACATAACATGTTTACTGGCCCCAGAGATTCTACACCCAGAGTTACGAGAAGTCAAACAAGGATGAGAGAACAGGCCCAGCTACAACAAGCAGAGGTAAAAGACACCACGGAGACTATAGCGAAGACTCCAGTCCAACCTCCGCCTGTTAAATTAGATTTGAATACAATAGTCCGAGGAAATAAGACATATTATTTGCCTCCCGGCTACTAATTCATATCGATTTCTGTATATTTTTTGTAGATTTAAGGAAAAATCCTTTAGTTTTTAGAAGATATTCTTCAGATTCCGAAGATACTCTTTAGTTTTAGAAAAGATATTTTTAATTTTAAGAAGATGATTGACGTACATTTTGCATTCGCATCTGTATAATTTTTTTTTGCCGTTTAGCATCTTAAGAAAAATTAGATTGGATTAAGAAATATATTCATTAAGAAAACCGGTTATCACAGGTTTTATACTAAATTAGTTGATTAAGTTGATTAATTTCCACGATTTAGATATAATTTGATTTTTTTTTACTTAGATTAACCTTAACCTGGATTAAGTTCATCAGTTATAAACTGACATTTAATTTAAGATTAGTGGTATTTCTGCTTATTTTTTTTATATACACAAAATAAATTTTAAAGAATACGTTTCACCCCGAAGGGAGGGGCAGCGCAATTTTTTAAACAAAAATACTATAAAAAAGAAAAAGAAAAAACTTTTCCTTGAAAAAGAAAAAAAAATAATAACAAGAAACTTAATTCATTAGCTTTGTATTAAGAATTATTCATTAACCCCTAGCTTATAAAAAGTAAGTAACTAAGTAATTAAGTAATTGAAATAAGTAACTAATTAATAACTAAGTAAGTAAGTAATAAAAATAAAAAATTCATAAGTATTCAATAGTATGTAAGAAGTTAATTAACCAATTTATAATTAAGAAACCACTTAGCTTAGAAAACGCAAACGCTTTGCTTTAACTAGCTATTAATTCCTAACGTTTAAAAATTTAATCAAGTATAATTAGGCGACCTTGTAATTATTACAAAAAACACAGGAAAAGTATAAGATATTTCAATACAGTTAAAATATTTCAGAAATGAAGTTCAGAAAACAGATCTTGTTGCTACTTACCATCCTATCAACATGTCAAAACAATCTCATAAATGAAAAGGAAGAAACGAAGATCCTACCCGGCTTAGTCTTATATCGTACTGGTGAAGTAAGCTTCATAGAAGGATACCTAGATCTAGTTATCTCCTTAGAATGTCCCTCAGACATTAAAGAAACGATTATTAAGACAACTAAGCTAGTGAATAACATCAAAGAGTCATTCCTACCATCTTTCGAGACCACGTTTCTAAATATTTCAACACACCAAAGGGCTCATCAATGGGAATTCAAGCTAATGACCATTCGAGTAAAAGTTCTAGCCCAGAAATTGAATGAAGTGAGTGAACTACCTTGGATCTCAGCATGAGCCGCTTTCGAGTTCGGAGGAGACGTCCTCAACATTCTTTTTGGTACGGCAACAGACAAACAGGTAAAACTACTCAGAAAGAAAATAAACATCTTGGGCAACTATGCCTCCACCTCAAATTTACTGATAACCGAACTAAAAGAGCAGTTAAAAGCGAACACTCGCACATTAATGAATTTTAGGGATAGCTTACAAAAATTAATAGAGTTCCAAACTAGTTTAAGTGCTACGCACAATATTATAAATCAAATGGGAAGTATAAGAGCTTTGATAAACTTAATTGAACAAACTGTTTATAATATACATCAAATCCACCAATTGGTGATAAATTCACTTCAATTGGCAAAAAATAAAATCACTAATTCACAACTCTTTTCTCCAATATTCTTATTACCTTTTGTATTGGAGATGAACAAAGAAACTAAACTACACACGGTTATACCTCTAGAAACAAAAACATACCAATCCTTCCTAACTTACTCTTGGACTATTCAATCTGCTGCTAGCCCCTATGAACTAATTACTTTAATTCCTTTTATCTCAGTGGAGAAATTCACTTCTCATAAACTCATACCTTTTCCTACTCATCTTCCTTTGAATCAATCTTTAGTTCGAGTTATGTACAATGACCCAAACAATTATTTCTTTGTGAATTATGGTCAACGGAAATACACCTATCTTAAAGAATCGGCACACAATCTTTGTCGACACTTAGGCCAACTAGCCGTTTGCCCCCAATCCCAAGTATTTGCTTCTATTGACGATCAGTCTTGTTTGTTAGCGCTCATCTTAAATTTTACCAATGATTTTTCACATTGCCCTATTGCAGAATATAAATCCATGGAACCCTACACTGTCACTTTAGGACATTTCACCCTTATTTCTTTTTCAGAAAAAACTAGGGCTTCAATCGCATGTGAGAAACACAATTCTATGCAGCATGTCTATGACTATGTCTTTACTATTCCTCACGGATGTGCTTTCATTTCTTCTAAATTTCAGTTTAAGAATCCCATTCATTTGGAAAAGAACATCACACTTTCTTCTTAAATCAGTCAATGCATCCTTTTACCCCGTATTTTCCGCAAATCAAATTCATTCCATATATTGGAGGAGGAACTTCAGGAACCATCTTCTTCCTTGCGGTTCTTGTCATCGCATACTTCGTTTGGACTAAAAGAATATACCTTTGTAGAAAGTGCATACCAGAGGTATCGAATCCAGCTGAAAGCATCCCACTTCAGGCCATCCCAACATCTAATGTTCGAATACAACTAGCACCTGAAGATGTACCTTCGGATAACCCGGTTCAGATTAGATCTCTGCCACGTTCTCCAACTCCAGCCCATCGATTGTCCCTACTTCCTAGACCTCCGATGCCTCTTCCTAATCCTCGAGCTATTACTTCTTCTGAAGATCAGGTGACATATGCAAATTAAATCCAGTCTTTAAGTAAAAGACTCTTCTACAAAAGGGTGGTCCTTTATCGCAATTGATTTCAGTACGATTTCATTCGTCTTTTGATCTCAAAAATACGTCCGCAATCGTTCGGTCGAATTTGCGAGATGTCACGTTTCTCTATCCCACTATGTTCAACAAAATAATGCAAAGTACCTGTCTGACTTTGTTCTGTGGCGTAATCGCCCACCTTCTCTCGCTAAAACAAGGAACTTTGCAAGCAGTTGTTCTGGCGTTATAGAGCTGTAAGGGTGTATAGT
>JABUQX010012092.1:0-2500 GCA_015478945.1 Trachelipus rathkii | reverse complement strand
CAGAAGGAAAATAACGCCCCAATGTAAACCGTTATAATATGTCCCTCCACAGCAACGGTGAGTCTACTGTTTCACTTAGCTCTTTTTTCTTTATCTTCTATGGTTTAGTCTCACCCTCTCTAATGAAACACTCCTCCCTTAATATTTTTATTATATTAGTGGAATTTTTCTCATCCGTTTAATATCTTCCACCCTTTTTGTTTCATTATATGCTACTGACAAAACCAACCCTTTACTATATTCTTTTACATCTTCTCCGGAAACAACTTTATGTGAGTCTGCCATATTCACCCTCATTATTTTTATTGCCTTTCATATTTATACCTCATATATTGTTGTACCAGATATCAGTTTCCGATTATTAAACTCACACCGCCATCAACTGCTACTCAATTAGCCCCCCCACTACATTCAAAGACGCGCGATATTTGTGTAGCCTGAAAATTTGTATAAACGTGTTTGGTAAACACTTAAAGACAAGATATGGCAGTTCGAGCCAAGGCTCACTCATATACACTCATAGAGTCTCCTCAATATAGAGTGCAAATTATAGACTACGGAAGTTCATGCGCCTATCACGGCTCCACGTTTATAGGGTGATAGCCTCGGATAATCACCTCTCGCGTAAAGCAAAAGTTTAGTATTTGCGCTCGATTCGCGTTAAGCATCTGCTCATCTCATCATTATTTAAACCTCTAAGCAAGCCGCTGAATATTATCTCTAATAAAAGATACTCACTTTCATGCTGTCTTATCCGAGATTTACGAAATTGGAAGAGTTTCCTGGCCCAATTGAAAGAGTTATTAATAATACAGCCAGAGGAAATTCTCTCTAGTGTGTAATTGTATTTACGAATTGTTGTGATGCAGTTGTTCATTTTTCTGAATAACTATGATTGATGACGAACGAAAGATTCTTATCTAATAATTATATGAGTTACTAGTCAAATTAGGAAAAATATAGAATCCAAGCTGTTTTGATTGAAGAAGGAGTGACATACAAGAGTATCTCGTTTTTATTTGAGCGAATTGACACACCTTTTCTAACCAAAGTATTCGGGCCTCCAGATGTTTTTAACTTCCCAATCAAGATGCCTGCACGACCATGTCCAAAAACATATCTATGAGAATCATGAACAGCCCAAGGGAACAGTGACACGCACTCTCATAATATCAAGTCAAAAATTTCTGGTAGTTCAAGTAAGAGTAAAAGAGGAAGAATGCTATAAATTTGAAATAGAAGACGCTTATATTGTATAGAGAGAAAAAAATAACTCTCCACCGGATATATTTTTCCGACATTCTCAAGAACTATTTCGGAAAAAAATTTATGATAATAACTCTGAAGAGATGATTTTAAGACAAAAAACAGACATAGTGTATATCTGCACAAGATACACATTCTTTAAATACAGAGCACATCTTCTCTAATAACCTCTTCTACAACAACAAAGACCATGTATAGAGAAAACAAAAAAAACATGCATGTTTAATAGACGTACACTCTCTCTCACTCTTATAAGGATATATTGATTAGTGACGAGAGGAGAGAGGAGATGATACATGAGGGCACGAGTGAAATCGCACAAAAGAGAGCCTAAAACCTATCAAAAAACCTATCTAAACCTAAAAAATGCGTGAGTTGAAATCTGAGAATTGAAAGCTTAATCAATATAAACCATCTCACTCACGATCACACAGAGTGCAAGTTAAGGTAATCACCTTATTCATTTAATAACCGAGGTTAACTAAGAGGTACAGTAGGTGAAGATAGAGGTAGGAGAGTGAGATATGAGTGAGTAGTACCATTATAACCTAATAACACCTCTTTATCGTAATAGGGCAAAGAGATAAGTAGATATGCAGTAACCAAACTATTATATAATATAGGTACCCTTCTCACGTAATAAGAACGAGAGAAGAAGATGACTCACAATTAAATAGTCTTGAAGTAACGTCACCAACAAAAAAATTTAACAATAAAGGGACTTTTTAATAGAGTAAATTAGTAATACACGAGCCCAAGATATGATATATAGTTGAAGTCACATCTGATGTTATGTTCATTATTTACTAGTCACGTAAAGTCATGAGTGATAATATATGGGACACCTTCCTCACCGTAAGTATATACCTATTGTATCGGTTGGAATAGGCTTTAAACCGTTATTTATAATATGCGTTGATGTCGGGTAGTAGTTAATGATGTACAATAGACACGCACATAATATATCACATACATATAAAGTAGGGGTTTTCTCTAAGCTATAACTGCCTATATAGTAATATGAGTAAATCACCTTCACATGAGGTATATATATATTACTATCTTAATACCCCTCTAGGAGTATTATAAATATAGATAACAAATAGGTTTTAGCACCATATATATTCTCACAATAGTTATAAATAATTGATATATGGAAGATAATAAATGTGTTGTGAGAAAGCAAGTAATAACCAGTTATAGGCACTATAACCACAGAGTATATATAGTTTTA
>JABUQX010012091.1:35000-38417 GCA_015478945.1 Trachelipus rathkii | reverse complement strand
ATAATATATATATAAAAAAATTATTATATATATGATATATTATATAATATAATATAGTCTATATATATATATAATATAATATATATTATTTAATATATATATATATATATTATATAGGTAGATATATATAGTATATATATATATAATATATTGTATATATATGCTGACTTTTAAATATTTTTGGTTCACTAAGACAAGTAGGCGTTGTCTACTCTGCCTACCCTCAAAAGCCGCCACTGATATTATATATAGTATATATATTTATAATATTATATATAGTATATAGTATATATTATATATTATTTATTATATGGATGATTTATATATTAGATATATATATTAATATATATAATATATATATTTCTGTTATATATTATATATATTATATATATATATATATATGTTATATATTATTATAATAAATATATAATATATATATATATATATATATATATATATATATATTAATATATATTAATGTTAAGTATTATATATATATATAATATATAATATATAGATTATATATATTTTATATAATATATATTTATAATTAATATAAGTAGTTATATATATATATATATTTATATGGATATATAATATATATATATTATATATATTATATATATATATATATTATATATATATATAATATTGTTATAATTTATTATATATATATATATATATATTATATATTATATATATAGATAATATATATATATATATAATATTATATATATATAGTAATTTATATATATATATAATAATATATATATATATATATATATATAATATATATAATGATATGGTTTTTATTAGGTATATATATAGTAAGAAAAAGAAAAAAAAATACCTATTAACGGCTTTATCCCCTATTGCAGGGGTAACTACGAGGTGGGGACCTACAGGGAAATCGAAACTTTAAGGCCGTCTTATCCCAAACCAGCGCCACCAACGTGTTCGCAGTAGAGTTTTAATTCTTGCCCCCAGGTAGATGAAAAACCCAACTGCTACGCGAAGATTTGAGTATCAAGCGTCCTCTCGTATGAGAGGCGGTGACTCACCCTCCTGCGCCACGAGGCGTTCAATTATTATATATTATAGGTATATATAGTATATATAAATATAATATATCATATATATATATTATATATAATATATAAGTATAGATATATATATATATAGTATATATATATTATTATATTATATATTATATGATATTATATAATTATATATATATATATATATATGTATATATATATACTATATATATATATAATAATATATATATATATATATTATATAATATATTTTATATATTAATATATATTATATGGGTTGGAAAAAAACCATGTTTTTGTTTAAAAGAAACGCGTAACAAAGAATATTTAATAAACCAAATAAACCAATTGGGTTTTTTGGTGTAGTTTTTTGGTTTATGCATGGTTGATGGTTTTAATTGGGTTGTTATTGTTTAATATTTTAAAGGGCAAAAATCCTACTGGGAAACTGTTATACACATGTGCTAAAACATATTTTAAAATTCCTTAATAAAATTTCTTTAGATTCTTAAGTTTCAAATTTTCTTGATAACTTTAAACTGGTATAAAATTATTATTGCTTTTTGAGTTTTACATAAACTATAAAGTAAAAAATAAGAGGTATATTATATATAAACTCTATCTAAAAAAAGGTTATACTTTATTATTTTACCCCCCCAAAAAAGAAGTGCATTAAAGAGAAAAGTTTATTCAAAGTTAATCGCTTGTACAATGATAAAATATCTTATACTCTTATTATTGAATATAGGTGGGAGTATATATAATATATATATATAATATAGTTATCTATAATATATATATTATTTAAATTATATATATACAGTATAATAATATTTTGTATATATATATATATATTATATATATATATAGTATAGGGTATATATATATAGAGGAGAGAGAGAGAGAGAGAGATGAGAGAGAGAGAGAAGAGGAGAGATCATCATTTAAAGTCGAAACTGAAATTATCATTAAAAAATTTTATACAAAAAAAAAACTAATTTCCCGCTTAAGCTGTTCCCAACCTATTTCAATGTTGCTGTGCACAAGTCCAAAATTGAAAATACCCTTTCAACATTAGCAGTTGATGAAGTTGCTGACAATATGCTTATTTTTATATATGACCTTCTCATCTAATTTTCTTTGAGAGATCTGTACCAAGATGAAGAGTCACTGCTCACAACAGAGACTCATCCAAATAGGTAACTTTCATGAAATGGAGGAGAATTTGCTTAATTTTATTCCATAAATCCCACTGCTTTTGAATACTCATCCTCTGGAGTACTGTGGTCTGATATCATGGTTAAAAATAATTCCAATAAGTGAGCTTCTTTACTGCCTGATGTACCTCCTTTTTCTTTTGCCAATAAATCTTGTCTGTTGAGGGGTGGATTAAGCTGTTCTAGCTCCATATTCATATTTTTCCAAAAATAAACATCATCACTTAGTTTACAGTCATTGCCTTCTAGCTTTGTTGATGCTGTGGCCACACACTCCACAATTGAGTTTTTATTTTAATCTTTTGAAATGTGGCATCGATGGTAGAAAATGAAATCCTCAGGAGTGGAAACAAGAATCATGTTTTAAAAATGTTAAATTTACAAATATATAATTATATATATATATATATAATAATATATTATATATATAATATATATATATATATATTATTAATATATATATATATATATATAATATATATATAAATATATATTATATATATATAATCATTCCACAATAATATAAAATCAGCAGAAAAATTTTTATTGCCTTTCAGTTACTCTTCAATTGAAAAAAACCATATTAACAGCTAAAGAGAAAACATTAATAAAACATTTTTTAAATATTTTATGCATGGCAATTTGACAAACCAGCTAAATTTGGAAATGAAAGCTAGCTTAGAAATTTTAAAATAGTGTAGATGGGCTTTAACCTTATTTGTGAGAGGAAGAAAGAATACGAGGAAAGTCAAACTTGTCACGATTGGGAAGAAGGTGGAACTTAAGTTATTACATGCGAGAGAAATATATGGAGAAAGTGTTAAGTGGTTACGATTGAGAATACGTAAACAGGAGTTGAAAGGGTTGGTAGGTATGTCATAGATGGCAATTTGACAAACCAGCTAAATTTGGAAATGAAAGCTAGCTTAGAAATTTTAAAATAGTGTAGATGGGCTTTAACCTTATTTGTGAGAGGAAGAAAGAATACGAGGAAAGTCAAACTTGTCACGATTGGGAAGAAGGTGGAACTTAGTTATCAGGTGTGAGAGAAATATATGGAGAAGGTGACAAGTGGTTACGATTGAAAATACGTAGAAAGGAGTTGAAAGAAGCCCGCGTTGAAGCGGTAGGTAGATGGTTTA
>JABUQX010012091.1:27500-32500 GCA_015478945.1 Trachelipus rathkii | reverse complement strand
TCATGAAAATATTTGATTCAATATTTTTGAGACATGATACAAAAGTAAAATCAAGTAAATAAATAAAATAAAGTAACTAAAGTAATAAATAAATAAAAGAGTTAAAACTAAAAAAATAAATAAATAAAAATAGTTAAAAAAGAACAATCACTTTAAACTAATTCGTCTAAATAAAAAATGATAAATGCAACATATATATATATATAATATAGATATATATAATATATATATATTATAATATAATAGTATTAATATATATATATAATAATATATTATATATATATATAAATATATATATATATATATATATATATATATATATATATATATATTATATATATATATATATAATATATATATATATATATATATATATATATATATACATACATATCGATTGCATGGATTCGAACATTTTTGTTTTATAAGAATTTTGCCTTATTGTTATTTCCTTACTATAACGTATTACTACTCGTATTAATTAATATTAACAAGTTCTCGTATGAAATAAAAGTAAAAAATTTGGAAAGAACACTTTATAATAATAATAGAGCTTCACAATCAGAAGAAAATAAATTACAATATTATAATTATTATATATATATATATATATAAGATATATATATATATATATATATATATATATATATATATATATATATATGATTAAAAATATATATATATATTAATATATTATATATATATAATATTATGCAAAAATCTTTAGAGAGTTTTAAAACAGCTCAAACTCTTAAATGTAAAGAAACAATTTAAAACCCCTTAAGAACTAAACAGGGGAAATTAAAAATTTAAAAATTAAACAGTAGTTTACGTTTCGAGACAAGTACAACGTCTCCTCCTCAGAACTTAAATGAAATAAAATTAATTTTGACAAAATAAATAATAAAATAAATTATGAATATAAAAATGAAAGCAAATTAACAGATGGCAACATAAAATTACTGCACAATAAATTATTTGCTGATAAATATTTAATTTTTTAATTATTTAATTTAATTTAATTTCTTGTTATTAGGTCAAAATTAAAGAATCCTTCGGAAATATTAAAATTAGATTTAGTTGAAATGAAAAAAGATTCTAATAGTTGATTTAGATTTTTATCCTTTGAATTAAACAAAAAAGTTGCACCTTCCCAATTAATAATGTGCTCATTCTGTGATTGATGTCTAAAAATGGCATTTTGGTCATTTCCTCTTCTAACCTCACCCTTATGTTGTTCTAATCGCAACTTCAGGGTCTTTAACGTTTCGCCGAAATATGAATTATTACAAAATCTACAAGGAATTTTGTAAACGCCCCCAGTCTTTTCAAATTTAGTGGTATTATTATTTATCAAAATTTGTGATAAGGTATCCGGAAAACTGAATACTATAGTGATGTCAAATAGGTGTTTATACATAAATTTAATGTCAAGTAGTTGAGGTGAGAATGGGATGACTTTAACGTTATCATTTAGAAAAGGAATTTGTTCTCTTAATCCCAAATAGCTAGAATAAGCCTGTTTGTACTTCTTATGAATTAAATTTTTTGGATAGACTGTTTCTAAATGTACGAAAGATAAAATCAACTTCTTGTTTCAAATATGGAGGATCACAATAATTGAACGATCTCAAAAACATGTTAAAAATAACATTATTTTTAATGTGAAGAGGATGAGAGGAAAAATAATGGAGCAATTGATTAGTATGTGTTGGCTTGCGATACACTTTAAAAGATAAAGAAGTTCCTGTTTGCATAATTAGAATGTCCAAAAAAGGAATGCATCCATCAACTTGTGTTTCGTAAGTAAATTTGATAGAAGGTGTTAAATTATTAATTTGAAGAAGGAAATCATTAATGGAAAAGGATGTAGGGACAACAGTAATGACATCATCAACATATCTCTTCCATGAAACAACTTGAGAAAAGAGAGGGGCCTGTGGAAGGAGTCTGGACTCAAAAAATTCCATATAAATATTGGCCATGATCGGACTTAGACTGCTGCCCATACTTGCACCAAATATTTGTCGATAAAAGTTATTGTTAAAGGTAAAAACATTTTGAGACATACAAATACGTAGACAATTAATAAAATTGGGAATGGGTATAGGAATCATGTTAGGTAACAAAAATTCAGATAAAAATTCCAAAAGATGGGGAATTGGAACATTTGTAAACAAACTAGTAACATCAAAACTAGTTAAGCAATGATTAAAGGGAATAAATCTTCCTATTTTATCAATAAAGTCCATGGCATTTTTTATATGAGTGGATGAGATAGTGCCTACCAAAGGAGAAAGAAAGGAGGCTAGCCACTTATTTAACTTGGAAAAAACATCATTTCTGGCCGATATAATGGGTCTAAGTGGGACACCATCCTTGTGCAGTTTAGGAATACCATACATATATGGTAATAATGGTTTGGTGACTGCTATTTTTTTTTAAAGATATCATTTGGAATCAGGGGTTTAACATACCTATTAAATGAATATAATTGCGAGTTAGAAGGGTCTGAGTTTAGTTTTTCGTAAGTATTTTCATCACTCAACAAAATGTTAATTTTATTTTTATAATCCTCATAATTTAGAATGACAACTCCGGCTCCTTTATCTGCTTTGCGAATAATAATATTTTTGTTTCTTTTTAATGAGGAGATAGCATTTGTAAATCTTCTTGGAAAGGAGGAACAAGAATTGGTAAGTTTTTTAACAATAAGGGGTAATAAATTCTTGTGAGAACTAAAAGAAGATAATATTTTAAGTTGACTAAGAGGTGAAGTGTCCACTGAAAAACCAAGTCCAAAACCAAGCAGCTGAGTTTCAAAAACACTCAATTGATAATCAGAGAGATTGGTAATAATTGAGTCATTGGTAAACTTTGTCCAAGGTGAATCCAAACATAATTGAAACAATTTCTGTTGTAAATGTCTTTCATAGTTAAAATTAAACCTTCTTAGATCTTGATTTATTAAAAAAATTCCTCTAATGAAGACATCATTTGGTAAACTTACACGAAGTAAATTATAGTGAAATCTGCAAATTGAGAAAAGATGATTACATTCTTTCTTGATGGTTGATATGCGATTCTTAATTAACATGGAATATATTTTTGGAAAGGGCTCAGAGTTAAAATTAACATATCCTTTAATATTAAAAGACTTTGGTATAACTTTTTCTTTTAAACAGTCTTGTAAAAAAGCAATTGACAATTTTCTTCTGGTCGCCATCTGTTTCTTCCTTTCATATAAGTTAAAATGAAGTTTACTAAAAGGAAAAAGGTTAAAAATATTAAGAAGGGATAAGTTACAAGGCATCGTGGTTTGTAATATGCAAAAATCTTTAGAGAGTTTTTAAACAGCTCAAACTCTTAAAATGTAAAGAAACAATTTAAAACCACTTAAGAACTAAACAGGGAAATCAAAATATTAAAAATTAAACAGCAGTTTACGTTTCGAGACAAGTACAACGTCTCCTCCTCAGAACTTAAATGGAAATAAAATTAATTTTTACAAAATAAATAATAAAATAATATAGATATAAAAAATGAAGCAAATTAACAGATGGCAACATAAAATTACTTCACAATAAATTATGATGATAAATATTTAATTTTTTCTGATATGAATTATATATAATATATATATATTATATATATAATATATATATATATATATATATTATATATATATATATATAATATAATACTAATATATATATATATAATATATATAATATTATATATATTATATATATATATTTATATATAATATATATATATAATATATATATATTATAGATATATGTATGTATATATATATATAATAATATATTATATAATAAGTTATATATATATATATATTATATATATATATATATATATATATATTTTTATTTGATGGATGGCACCTGCACGAGGTTCAACTGCATGTTACGTCTCTGTGAGAAGGAAAATTACTTCTTCTCTGCGGTGAACAGCAAGACCATCTAATACCCCACCCCTCCACCGGAGGGTCACCAATAAATGGAGCCACGCTGACGCTGGGCCCACAGGTCGAAAATTGCTTTGTTTTTCTGTCTTCATTAGCTCTTCCACTCAACAATGTCTCCAATCTATCTCTTCTATCTGTTTCTTTTTTCTCGGTGAAGGGACTGCTTCTCCTTCGGTCGGGTGATGTCGAGAGAAACCCGGGTCCCCCTAGATATTACTGCCCCATCTGTCAACAACGAGTTGGATTGAACAGCATTCAATGTGTGAGTTGCCGTGAGTGGATTCACCTGGCCTGCTCCCCATTTCAAACTTTCCCCAGAAATAACCCAGGCTTCTCCTGTGCAACTTGTAACCCTCCCACTATCATTCAAAATCCTCCCCTCCTATAACTAACCCCCTAAAACTCAACATATTACAATTAATATTTAACGGCCAACCAATAATAGCTATAGAACTTAAACGATTTCTATAAAAAATATAACAACCACATGCCATCATACAAGAAGCCTCCCTCCCCCTAAACACCCCACTCCCCACGTTCTACGGTTATGATGCCATCTACTCCCCCTCCGACCCCCCACAACACTCCCTCTTAACACTGATCCATAACAGCATCACTTACCACAATACAACTAACGACACCTCCATTTTGTTTCCAGAAGCACTGATAAAATCCCAATCTTGCTCCATTCTTCTGAACAAGACCACCTATAACATCTTCAATCTCTATATTCGCCACCCCAACCTCTCCAAAACCCACCCAAACAACCTCAACCCCCACTATCAATAATAACCACATACTCAAATCTCATCCTCGGAGGCGATTTTAACGCCCACCACACAGCATGGTATAAAGATTACCCTTCTGATCCCCGAGGCAACCATATCCTTAACGAATTGGAATCCCTAAATATCCTTAACTCCAAAAACCTCCCCACCCGTATCCCTCCCCAAGTTAACCAATCCCCTACTTCCCCAGACGTTACATTCTGTTCCCCCTCTCTACATCCCCT
>JABUQX010012091.1:12500-22500 GCA_015478945.1 Trachelipus rathkii | reverse complement strand
AGGAGTCAGGGTCTCTCGGCCTCTAGGTGGACGACTTTGGGGACTTCGTCCCCCTCTGTCCCCATCGGCTCGTGCCCCCTAATGAAAATATATGTTTCTTTGAACTTCAATTTTTGGGGGACTCTAGGGTGTTCGTTAGTTTTAAATCATAAAGCGACTGTACATATAATAAGCTTTAAACGCTGATTCTAAAAATGGAATTTGTTTTTCTGTAGGTGCCGTACTTTTCGATTTTTACATTCTTGTAATAAGCTTTAAAAGCTGATTCCAAATATGTAATTGGGTTTTCTGTAAGTGTCATACTTTTCGAGATAATTCTACCTGATCACGTTCTGGAATTATGCCATTTATTATATATATATATATATATATTATATACTATATATATATATATAAATATTATTATATATAATATATAATATATATATATATATATATTATATATAATATATATATATATAATTGTAAATTACTATATATATATAATATATACTCTAGTTAAATCTTTATATATATATATATACTACCTCACGCATATAATTATTATAGTCTATTGTTGTTCCATTATTTATTAACGTATAAATATTTGTAAAAACAAAAAAATCACAATTTTGTTAAAACTAATAAAAACTATTGTTAATTGTATTTGAGCTTCAACAAAAAATTAAAATAACAAATCACCAATTATTTTTTAATTTTATTTAAATCTTACTTAACCAAACTTATAATTAGTAATTTAACCTCATTAAACTTATATGATATGTGTGCATGTCATTTTGTATGAAACTGCACTTAAATTGAAAATTTATTTCACTTCTTTATTTTCAATAACTAACTTAAGCTAAACTAATTAGAAAAAATTTCAATCTTTTAACACTCATAAGCGTTTGCCTGTTCCTGTGTTCAATTTAGTAGCTTTAAAAATAAAATCGGCTTAAACTTAACTGGATGCTGATAATCAACCTGAGCCTAAATAATATATAGTATATATATATATATATAGTATTATTAATATATATATATTATATATATATATATATACCTATATATATATATATAATATATATATATATATATTATATATACTATATATATATATACTATACTCTTATATATATTATATATATATAATCATATATATATATATATATTATATATAGTATTATTATATATAATATATTATATATATATTAATGGAAAAAATGACTACAAAATAAACGATATAAAACGAAGTTTGAAGTTCAAAGAGATCGAAAGAAGAATTGTTTTAAATAATTGTTAGAATATATAAATATTCGGGGAATTTCTTCAGCTTATAGGGCATTTTCAATTGATTTGAAAAACAGCAACGCTTAAAGTGTTAAAAGATTGCAACTTTTTTCAATTAGTTAGTTAGTTAGTTATGAAAATAAAGGAAGTGAAATAAATAAACCAATATTAAGTTTTAGTTAATAGAAAGAAGTGAAATAATTAACAACATTAAGTTTAATGAGGTTAATTCTTAATTATAAGTTTGGTTAAATAAGATTTAAATAATATTTAAAAAATAATTGGGATTTTTTTTTTTAATATTTTTAAAGGTGTGAAGCTCAAATTATTACAATAGTTTTATTAGCGACAAAATTGTGAAATTTTTTGTTTTTACAGTTATACAAGTTAATAAATAAGGGAACAACAATTTTTAAAACGATTTGTAAGGACACTGCGTATTATAGTATATATATATATATATATTATATAATATATATATATTATATATATATATATACTATATATATATATATATATATATATATAATAATATATATATATAATATATATATAATATATATATATATATATATATATATATATATATATATATATATATATATATAATATGGCATAATTACAGAACGTGATCAGTAGAATTATCTCGAAAAGTATGACACTTACAGAAAACCCAAATTACATATTTGGAATCAGCGTATAAATAGCTGTATTACAAGAATGTAAAAATCGAAAGTTACGGGCACTACAGAAAAACAAATTACAATATTTGGAATCAGCTGTATAAAGCTTATTATATGTACAGTCGCTTTATGATTTAAAACTAACGAACACCCTAGAGTCCCCCAAAAATTGAAGTTCAAAGAAAATTAATTTTCATTTAGGGGCACGCAGCCCGATTGGGAACAAGGGGGACGAAAGTCCCCAAAGTCGTCCACTAAGAGGCGAGAGACCCTGACTCCTGATATCTATGCGGTCTACTATAGGGTATTCTTTAGTTTTTAAAATAATAAAACGACTTTACATATAATAAGCTTTATACGCTGGTCAAATATGTAATTTGTTTTTCTGTAAGTGTCGTACTTTTCGCAGATTTTTTATTTACATTTCTGGTAATAAGCTTTACACTTCTTGATTCCAAATATGCAATTGGTTTTCTTGTAAGTTTCATACTTTTCGAGATAATTCTACTGATCACGTTCTGTAATTTAATTGCTATATAAAATATATTATATATATATATAATTATATATATATATATATATATATATATATATATATAATATATATATATATATATATATATATATATATATATATTCAATATATAATATATATAATATATATATATATATATATATATATATATATATATATATTATATATTTTACAGTTGCACCACCACTCACGGCAGAGCCCTATTCAGGGGAGAGGGGTGTTTGCACACCAAAAATCCATCTAACGCAAATTAGGCAGATGAGCACAGACGCAGGCTTTTAAGTGAGGAGATTAAATTCAGCAGGAACACACAAGATGGAAGAGAATTCCACAGAACAGAGGTGGCAGGAAAGAAGGAAGCACCGCAGCGAACTAGCCTGGAGTTACCAATATCAACACAAAACTCTCGTGCGCAGATACAGCACCTCTTGTGCTACTAGGCATCGGAAAGGTGGTGGTTACGCGAGTGGTAAGCTCCCGAACACCTGCCGTCACGGTAACCTATAGAAAAAAGAGAATAAAAGAACACCAACATCGCACCGCAAAGATAAAGGGTCAAGTGAACTGGAAATAACAGGACAAGTTTATAAGCCTTTGGCTTTGACTCGACCCTGTCCAAAAGACCGGTTGAAACCAGAGCCCCCCCAGATATTAGGGAAACAGTACTCCATACAAGGGCGGATGAGACTCTTGTATAGCTGGAGTAACTGAGAAGAGGAAAAAAAGTCTCGCAGTCTAAACAGAACTTCCAGTTTTTTTGAGGCCGCCCTAGCAACCGTTGTGATGGAAGATTTTCATGACATTTTTTTGTTTATGTTTAGGCCAAGGATGTTTATATTGTCCAACAGGAGAGACGAGAAGAACCGTTCGAAAGATAGGCAAAGTTTAGAAGGTGTTTTACGAGAGGAGATTTGCAGAATTTTAAGTTTTAAAGAATTGAATTTCACAAAGGTATTCGGCCCCAATCGGAAATTCTATCCAGAATCAGCGAGATAGAATCGGAAAGATAAGACGAGAGGCATTTCTAGAAGTAAAAGAAGGAGAAGCAGAATGAAATTGAGTTGGAAGAGTGAAGGGTCGAGTCATCGGCATAAGAGTGGACAGAGTTAGTTGTGCAGGTGAGAAGATCATTAATTGAAAAGTAAGAATAAAGTAGGAGATAAGGACAAGAACCCTGAGGAACACCACCTCTATTGACAGAGAAAAGAAGAAGAAGTCGCTCCATAAACCACAGCCGATATTGAGCCACTTGAAAGAAAGCTGGACATAAGTAAGCAAAAGAGAAGGAGAAAACCCAAAAGGAGGGAGCTTGGAGAGCAGTGACGCGTGCCATACCCCGGTCAAATGCTTTGGATATGTCGAGCGCCACCACGCAAGTCTCCCCGCAGTTCCTAAGAGCGGAAAACCATAATTCGGTTAAATAGGAAAGTATATCGCCAGGAGACCTTGAACGCCGAAAGCGTACTGGCGATCAGAAAGAAGAGAATGAGACTCCAGATGGGTCTAAGAAGTGAGAGTTAAGAAGAGTTTCAAAGATCTTAGATAGAATACAAGTTAGAGCTATAGGGCGATAGTTAAAGGATCAGAGCGGGTTCCTTTTTTCGGAATAGGTTGGACATGTGGCGGCTTCAACACTGAGGGAAAGTGCTATTATTGAGGACATAGAGAATATAGTTGAACAAGGGAGGGGTCAGCACGTAAGCACATTCCATCAAAACTCGGGGAGGAAATGCCATCCCGTGCCACCCACCTTCCTAACGTTCATAGATCTCAGGAGCCCATGCACCGATCAAATGTAATCACAGGCAAAGGACATAGGACACCTGAGAGAGAAGGAGGCATATATAATATATATATATATATACTATATATATATATATATATATATATATATATATATTAATATATATAATATATATATATATATATAATATATATATATATATATATATATATATATATTATATATATATATATATATATATATATTATATATATATATATATATATATATATATATATATATTATATATATATATATATATATTATATATATATATATATATATATAATATATTATATATATATATATATATATATATACTTATTATATATATATATATATATATATATATTATATTATATACTTACTTACTTACTTACTTAGTTACCCCTGCCCACCTTAATTGGAGGGCCACACTGTTTCCAGGGAAGCCGGCTGCCGCCTCCGGGCGGTTCCACAGGTCGAAGAAAGAAGTTATAGAGGAACCGGTGCAGGGGGGACGTCGAGAGCATGGCACCTCAGAGAGGTGCTCTATTGGTCTTGGCATTGTGACACTAGTGCAAGTGGGGCAGGTTGACTTTGTCTAGTTTGAATCGTATTTATTAGTGATGAGCCCGGGTGGTGAGCCTGATCTGTGTCCGACGAGTCATTTGCGGGCCTCTTCTGGACAGCTTTCTTCTCTAGAGCGAGAGTTTTTGGGGGCGGGTGTTTAGTAAAATTGTTATTGCGGCGTTTAGCAGGTATGTGCTTGGTTAGATGGTATGGATATTGTGTAGTCCGATTGGACCTCATTGGGGAGGCGGGAGGAGGAATTATGTTGATATTGGTGTTGTAATAGAATGAGCTTGGTGAGAAGGTGGGAATTTTAGGTCCCTTGTCGGGGAGGTTGGACGAGGATTTTGGTGACCAAGGGTGGATGGATTACGTTTTCTGATAGAATTGAGTCCCCGCCATCTCAGGGTGTGTGGGAGTGGGAGGATGGATGGTTTCATCGTTGTAAATGTTTGGATTGGGGTGGTTTTTGTGCAGCCTATGATAATTCTTGAGGGCTGCATTTGAAGAAAATTTGTAATTTATTTGTTGTTCGATTTTGTGATTGCCTGGAACCATGCTGGTGAGTGGCATGTTTTAGATTTGTGCTGAGGAGGTTGTTTATTATAAGTGGTTGATTGTGTGTGTTTTCTGTCGCTGAAGTGTGTTGAGAGAGGGTTCGGAGGGTGTTTAAGTGTTCGTGGGGTTAGAGGAAGTATTTTGTCGAGGGGGGGAGAACGTCATATACGTGTCATAAGGTAAGTTCCTAGTATTTGGGGTTTTGTTTAAAGGAAGGGGGTTGTTGTTCAGGGTGATTATAGGATGGAGGAGAGGATTGGTGACGGTCAGTGGTTAAAAGGGTGATGGAGGATTTAAGGGAGGATGCTGTCATTCTGTTGGAGATTAACCAATTTTCTAATAGATGTAAATATTCTTGGGTATGTTGTGTGGCTATGTTTATTTCTGGGTGTTGGGAAATAAGACTGATGTCATCTGCGTAAGTTATAAGTTTGGTGGATTGGTGGGTTGGGGTAGGTAAATCTGCTGTGAAAAAGTTAAACAAAAATGGAGAGAGAATGGCGCCCTGTGGTACGCCATTTTGTAGTTTGATCGAATGGAGTGGGAGAGGTTGTTTTTGTATAAGACCTTAGCGAAACGGTTGGGAGGAAATTGGAGAGCCATTTTTTGTCATTATTTTCTAGGGGGAGTGGAGGATTTTTTTGAATAAGGATGTGTGTGGGGACGGTATCGAATGCTTTATTTATGTCTATTGCGGTGAGTATAGATCTAATGGAAGGGGTTGATAAAGCCATTAACGATGTGTTGTGTGAGGGAGGTGAGGGCCTGTAGTTGTAGAGTGGTTGCTTTTGAAACCATGTTGGAAATCTGGTAGAGTAATTGGGGTGGGAAATTTTGTTTAGTATTAATTTCTCTAGCAGTTTACTTAATGGAGCAAAGCAGAAAGATTGGGCGGTAGGAGGAGGGGGAGTTAGGGTCTTTTTTGGTTTGAGTTTTGGAATTATGAATGCTTGCTTCCAGATTGGGGGTATGTAGTTGAGCTGCCATGATTTGTTAAAGATTTCTGTGATTAGGAGAATTGTTTTTTCTCCAAGGTGTTTTAAGTGTAGGTTGGATATTGAGTCTGGACCTGTCGCTGTTGAATTTTTGAGGGTTTTAATGGCTTCTATTGTCATGTTGGTTGTGAATGGGGGTAGGAGGGTGTGGTCTAATTGGAGTTTTCTGAGTTGTTTTTTTATTTTCCTGTTATCGGGGTGGGTTGGTTTTCGAGAGATGTTGGCATAATGTTTAGCAAGACTGTCTGATTGTTGTTTTGGGGAAGGGAGGGAGTTGTTGGGTAAAGATGGGGATTCGTGGGATTGTGGGGGGTTGTTTTGAGAGTTGTTTAATTTTTTAATGACTTGCCAGGTTTTCTTATTGTCTAAGCGTGAGATGTTATGTTGTAAGTATTCTGAAAACTTATTGGTAGTGTTGGTGGTTATGAGGTTGGATATTTGGGTGTTTAAGTTTGTTATTTGGTAGAAAATGTGTGGGTGTACGGGGTGAGTTTTCGGGAAGAGGTTCTTTGTTTAATGAGATTGCGTTGATCTCAGGGTTGATGTTTGGGGTTGTATGATTTTCTGTGGCCTTTGGGTATATAAAGGTTTGCTGATTTAATGATTGTATTGTTTAAGTGAATAATGGAGGTGTGTAGGGAAGTTGTGTCGTGGATTGGTATTGGGTTAATATGGGTTTCTATATGGTTAGTAAATGCAGGCCAGTTTGCTTTTTTATAGTTAGTGTATGTAGTAGTCTTTTTTTTGTGGGGATTGATGAGGGGAGTTTAGAGAAATAAGAATAGGAAGGTGGTCCGATTGTAGGTCAGTAACAGTGTCCCAGGTTAGTAGGGGATGTAGGGAGGGGGAACAGAATGTAACGTCTGGGGAAGTAGGGGATTGGTTAACTTGGGGAGGGATACGGGTGGGGAGGTTTTTGGAATTAAGGATATTTAGGATTCCAATTCGTTAAGGATATGGTTACCTCGGGAATCAGAAGGGTAATCTTTATACCAGGCCGTCTGGTGGGCGTTAAAATCGCCTCCGAGGATGAGATTTGAGTATGTGGTTATAATTGATAGTGGGGGTGTGAGGTTGTTTGGGAGGGGATTTGGAGAGGTGGGGTGGCGAATATAGAGATTGAAGATGTTATAGGTGGTCTTGTTCAGGAGGATGGAGCAAGATTGGGATTTTATCAGTGCTTCTGGAAACAAAATGGAGGTGTCGTTAGTTGTATTGTGGTAAGTGATGCTGTTATGGATCAGTGTTAAGAGGGAGTGTTGTGGGGGGTCGGAGGGGGAGTAGATGGCATTCATAACCGTAGTTAAGAACATGGGGAGTGGGGTGTTTAGGGGGAGGGAGGCTTCTTGTATGATGGCTATGTGGATGTTATATTTTTTAAGGAAATGGTTAAGTTCTATAGCTTTATTGGTTAGGCCGTTAATATTTAATTGTAATATGTTGAGTTTTAGGGGGTTAGTTATAGGAGAGGGAGGATTTTGAATGATAGTGGGAGGGTTACAAGTTGCACAGGAGAAGCCTGGGTTATTTCTGGGGAGAGTTTGAAATGGGGAGCAGGCCAGGTGAATCCACTTTTGGCAACTCACACATTGAATGCTATTTAACCCGACTCGTTGTTGACAGATGGGGCAGTAATATCTAAGGGGACCCGGGTTTCTCTCGACATCACCCGACCGAAGGAGAAGCAGTCCCTTCACCAAGAAAAAAGAAACAGATAGAAGAGATAGATTGGAGACATTGTTGAATGAAAGAGTTAATGATGACAGAAAAACAAAGCAATTTTTGACCTGTGGGCCCGGCGTCAGCGTGGCTCCATTTATCAGTGACCCTCCGGGTGGAGGGGGGGGTATTGGATGGTCTTGCTGTTCCACCCCCGGAGCAGAAGTATTTTCTTCTCCCAGGACGAAACATGCAGTTGAAACCTCGTGCAGTGCCATCCATCACAACCTAATAATATTATATATATATATATATATATATATTATATATTATATATATATATATAAATTATATATATATATATATATATTATATATTTATATATTATATATATAATTATAATATATTATATATATATATATATATATATAATATACTATATATATATTATAATATATATATTATATATATATATATATATATATTAATATATATATTATATTATATATATATATATTATATATATATATATTATATATATATATATATATATTATATATATATATATATATTATTATATATATATATAATTTCATATCAGAAAAAATTAAATATTTATCATCAAATAATTTATTGTGAAGTAATTTTATGTTGCCATCTGTTAATTTGCTTTCATTTTTTATATCTCATATTTTAATTTTATTATTTATTTTGTCAAAATTAATTTTATTTCCATTTAAGTTCTGAGGAGGAGACGTTGTACTTGTCTCGAAACGTAAACTGCTGTTTAATTTTTAATATTTTGATTTCCCTGTTTAGTTCTTAAGTGGTTTTAAATTTTTTCTTTATATTTTAAGTGTTTAAGCTGTTTTAAAACTCTCTAAAGATTTTTGCATATTACAAACCACGATGCCTTGTAACTTATCCCTTCTTAATATTTTTAACCTTTTTCCTTTTAGTAAACTTCATTTTAACTTATATGAAAGGAAGAAACAGATGGCGACCAGAAGAAAATTGTCAATTGCTTTTTTACAAGACTGTTTAAAAGAAAAAGTTATACCAAAGTCTTTTAATATTAAAGGATATGTTAATTTTAACTCTGAGCCCTTTCCAAAATTATATTCCATGTTAATTAAGAATCGCATATCAACCATCAAGAAAGAATGTAATCATCTTTTCTCAATTTGCAGATTTCACTATAATTTACTTCGTGTAAGTTTACCAAATGATGTCTTCATTAGAGGAATTTTTTTAATAAATCAAGATCTAAGAAGGTTTAATTTTAACTATGAAAGACATTTACAACAGAAATTGTTTCAATTATGCTTGGATTCACCTTGGACAAAGTTTACCAATGACTCAATTATTACCAATCTCTCTGATTATCAATTGAGTGTTTTTGAAACTCAGCTGCTTGGTTTTGGACTTGGTTTTTCAGTGGACACTTCACCTCTTAGTCAACTTAAAATATTATCTTCTTTTAGTTCTCACAAGAATTTATTACCCCTTATTGTTAAAAAACTTACCAATTCTTGTTCCTCCTTTCCAAGAAGATTTACAAATGCTATCTCCTCATTAAAAAGAAACAAAAATATTATTATTCGCAAAGCAGATAAAGGAGCCGGAGTTGTCATTCTAAATTATGAGGATTATAAAAATAAAATTAACATTTTGTTGAGTGATGAAAATACTTACGAAAAACTAAACTCAGACCCTTCTAACTCTCAATTATATTCATTTAATAGGTATGTTAAACCCCTGATTCCAAATGACATCTTTAAAAAATTATCAGTCACCAATCCATCATTACCATATATGTATGGTATTCCTAAACTGCACAAGGATGGTGTCCCACTTAGACCCATTATATCGGCCAGAAATGATGTTTTTTCCAAGTTAAATAAGTGGCTAGCCTCCTTTCTTTCTCCTTTGATAGGCACTATCTCATCCACTCATATAAAAAATG
>JABUQX010012091.1:0-2500 GCA_015478945.1 Trachelipus rathkii | reverse complement strand
AGGGATTTGCCATTTGGTACTTCTATTGTGAATTGTAGATTGTTATTGAAAGAATTGATGAACGTGAGTATGTTTTGTGGATTGACATGATTGGGGACTGCGCAGAACACATCGTCCACATATCTGTACCAGTGAAGATTTTCGAACAGAGGGTGGGGGAAGAAGTGATATTTTTCTACTAACTCCATGAACAAATTACTGATGATGGGGGAGAGGGGCGAGCCCATACTTAGACCATGTTTTTGTTTAAAATATTTCGTGTTGTAGTGGAAGAAATTGTGTTCTAAAGTAAGATTGACAAGTTTTTTTAATAGATCGAAAGGATATGTGAGGGTTATGTTATTGTCAAGTATATGACGCTCCAGTAAGGATAAGGCAAGAGGAACCGGTATGGAAGTAAACAGTGGTACAGATATGTGGACGATAAAATACCATGTCATAACTGCCCAAAAATCTATATTGGGGAAACCATAGATTTCAAAAGGCGCAAGCAACAACATAAAGATGACCTGACGGACGACAGCCAAAATTCAGCCTTGACCAGCCATAGAAGAAATCTCAATCATAAAATAAATATAGAAAATATGCAACCCATCATGTACGCATCAGATAATAAAAAGAGAAAAATTATAGAATCATATTGCATAAAAAACAGCTCTAATTACAATAAAATAGCAGGTGAAATAAATATAGATGAAGCACAAAATTTAATCATGACAAACACAAAATTCTACAAAAAAATCCTGCAAAAAATAAAAAACTGACAACCACCCGGATTTCATAATAGCAGCTCCAGTTCCTCTCTCATCAACGTAGAAGACTTTTTAAGTTTATAAAGCTCACCTGAAGAGGCCACGCGTAATGCTGGCGAAATATAGTGAGCAATACCTCAGTAAATAAAGAATTTTCCATGTTTTAACAATATATTAAAGTTTTATTTTATTAAGTGTGTGTGTATAACAATAAAGGGCATCCGCCATATAAATATTAAGAAAATAGAGATTAAAATCTAAATTTTTGCAAATATAATATATATATATATAGTATATTATATATATATATATATATATATATCATATATTATATATATATATTATATAATAAAATATATATATATAAAAAAAAAATAGATATAAATATATATTTATATAAATATATATATATATATATATATATATATATATATATATATATATATATATATAATATAATATTATAATATATATATATAATATATACTATATTTAATATATATATATATATATTATATATATTATTAATTTATTATATAACAAAGTATATATATATATATATATATATATATTAATAATATAATATATACTATATATATATATATATATTATATATATATATATATATATATATATATATTTAATATAATATAAATAAAACATATATGTATATATAATATATATATTTAATATATATATATATATATATAATATATAATATATTATATATATATATTATATATATATATATATACTATATATATATATATATAATAATATATTAATATATATTATAATATATATATTTATTATATATATATATATATATATATATATATATATATATTATATATATATATATATATATATATATATATATATATATATATATAATATATATATATATACATATATTATATATATATATATAATATATATTATATATTAATATATATATATATATGATATAATATATATATATGAGTGCTCCTAGCTCAGTGGTAGAAGCACTCGCTTTAGCAAGCTGAGGGAGGGCCCAGGTTTGAGACTGGGTTGGAGCGAGAGAATGTGAGCTATTCTCTATTAACTCTAGCTTCTCCCACTCAGACGTTAATGAGTACATATTGTGGTGTGCTCCGCTCAAATGGGAATTAACTCGCGGCGTCGCGATAGGCTGGCCAGCCAGCCGGACTTAGCCGTTTAGGCCCTTGTTTTCCCAAGACCTTTCTCGAAGTGGTCCCACTGACAGTGACGAAAGTCCCTTTAACTGGGGGTAGAAGATTATTTTAATCTTATATATATAAATATTTATATATATAATATTATATATATATTATAATATACTATAATATTATATTATATAATATATATATATATATATATATATATATATATATATATATATATTATATATATATAATATATAGTATAATATATATATTATATTACAGTGTTCACCACACTTCCGGCGAAGCCCTTTTCAATGGAGGGGTGTTGCACGCCCTCAGAAGTACACACCTAACGCAACATTACCAGATGAGCACATTACTCATGCTTTGAGTGCGGTAGATGAAATTCAGCAGGAAACACAGAAGATGGAAGAGATTCCACAAAAGAACAGAAGTTGCTGGAAAGAAGGAAGCACCGACAGCGAACTAGCTGGAGTTATCAATATCACCACAAAACTCATGCGCAGGACACAGCAACCCCTTGTTGAGTAGAGTTTAATGACAAGTTCCTCTGAGGCA
>JABUQX010012090.1:80000-101477 GCA_015478945.1 Trachelipus rathkii | reverse complement strand
TGCTTACGTACTGTCGCCCCGCCAGTTCAATATCTTAATGCTCCGCCCCCTTTCAACTTCTTCTTTTTCGAAACCATGGTGTCCAAATTTTTGGCCCAACGGTAATTTGTTGATCTTCATTTTAGGCGGCCTACTGCCCTAGTTTATACATCTTGGATCGGTCTATCGTAAACTTGTTTGACCCACTGAGTCTAATGTCAGCCCTTACACGCCTTGCCATATACCATGCTGGTCATTTTACTTGCCACGGCTATTTTTGCCCAACCCCTTTAGTATGGCCTTAAGCACGTTTTTGACTCTTTGTCTTTATCTTAATTGACCATGAACATAGTTTCACTGGGCTACACCTGCATATAACCATGGGTCAATTTGATGGCCCACGCCAAGTTTATTGACGTGCGCTGCACCCTTCGCTATGTTACCCACCCCGTCACATATTTTACGTCCTAAACTTGAACGCATTCGTAATAGGATCCTATCCTTTAACCTTGCACAACACCTACACACACACACACACACACACCCACTATCACAACACTCACACACACTTATACACACACATACTATGACACTTATAAACACATTCACTATGACACGTTACATTTAACCCTCACTGAGACACTACATTTACACCGTTACATCCCACCACACACACACACCTCAACCACCACTATACACAACATTCACTATTTAATCAACGCTCTACATTTACCCTATATACACTTACCAATTTACATTTATACACACGTACCCATCCCTTGAGCGTCGGTCCCATGGGGTCAAATTTTATGATCCCCACTCAGTTCGGTAATCTTTTTTACTTTTGTCTTGCCCTTGCGGCATTTAGACAGCCGATTAGCCCTTATTTTGATGGCCTCTCTAACCTTTGTTTTAGCACCTCCATAGTATTTTCAGCCTTGACCTTGCCCGATGCTATAACCATGCGCGTCAATTTTTGACCACGCTAAACTTATGTGCCTTTGATGAGTTCCCACATCATCCGGTAAAGAAAGTACCTATGGGAATGTTTCTATTGTGTTCCTATGAGTATTTAGATGGAGGTGCCCAGGTGAGTGCCAGGACACTTCTCGTGAAGTTGGGCGGAGAGGTGTGAGCTGCCCAATGAGTGCCAATGAGTGCCAGATGAGTGTGCCATAGAATAAAAAAAACAAATAATGTTTAAGTTTTGTTGATAAGAAACGATTTTTTTCTGGCCCCCCCCAAAAAAACCATTTTTTTTAAGTGCAAACTGAGTGCCACTTTTTCACCTTTTCTAGCCTCCCTGAGCCCCGAATGCCCATATTATGGGTGTCTACCCCTAGGTTATAAAGTATGCGTAATCGATTGGTGTACATTACAAGCTGCAGGATGCTGTCCTCTATGAGTTAGTCTTTTTCTATCACTTATAGCCTAATATATATAATTTACTTGCACACCACACATACCACCCATAACACTTCATACACACATTGAACTATGACCACTTATACACCACTATGAGCACTTTATAAGGCGCTCCTCCACTCTCATAGACACTTACATTAAAAACCAAGTACTACACTTCTAGCACTGCGCACTACACCACACACGTGCTATAATATGGAGAATCTCATAATACTTTAATATTCTCGTCACACACTGCATATGCTAACATGCCTCAACTTCTGATGCCTCAACTGATGCGCTCATAACTTTTTGTCGTTTTTACGTTGTTGTTCGCTTGGCAATTAATTGCCTCTTTTGATGCCTCAACTTTGAAGGATTATTCAATCTATTGCATGACTCATCTTTTTTGAATGAGCGTCCATCGTTTGATACCGCTCGTATATGACTGATTTCCATCTTTGATGAAATCAGTCCTCTTGACATGTGATCATTCATCCTACTTCACCCTCCGAATTACAAATCAATAACACCAGAGTGTGTCATGATTATATTCCGCACTGCTTATCACCGCTAGTTCCACAAGATTAACCACCAGGGGAGCTTCAGCCATGGAGCCCGCACCACCGCAAGGATGCCAGACCTGCGCACCCGCAGCGATGCCCGACCGACCGTGGCCCGCTCCGCCTGCGTCTCGAGCCCGGCCGCCAGTGGCTCCCCGCAGGCGCCTCGAATATCGTTCCGGCGATTCCGCCCGCCGCGTAGCGCCCGCACCATCACGGTCGATTCGGCAACTATTCCGCGCCCAATACGCCGTGGAGACACGACATATATTATACATATAAGTCAAATTCTATTTTATATGTTTGCATACTTCTATAAGGAGCGATTCTGATCTATGAAATAACCGTTATTTTCGACGACAACTAAAACTGGCTAGACTCACTTTACAGCCCTTATATGGTATAACACAATCAGCCGATGAATACATTCAATTCTCATTTAATACATGTATTATTTTATTAATACTCCTTATCCCTACACCTCACTTTTCTAACTTTATATAATTTAAAATTCGATATCGTAAGAACGAAAAAATGCCCCAAGTAGTGTCTTGCGAATACATAATCCATTTACTACTTTACTACGAAGCTATTGCTACGGACTATTAAATATGTTATAAACAAACAGTAAACTTTACCATACTCATTAAACAGCGACGTAATTCAGTAACATTCATGACTAGAAAGTGTTACCGCCTAAACATAGAACAAAGGTTATTAAGTCGATCTTGCTTTTTGTTTATACAGCCGTCTTTACTGCTTCTACATCTCATGTCTTTTACTTGTTCGTTTGCTCTTCATAATAAATCTATTATGTCCTTTAGCTCTTTAACATCACACGTATTTACTACATAGACAGTTAGCTTATACCTTAAAGCAGTAAATCAGTCACACATCTTAATAGCCGATATCGTGGTTGAGAGAGCTCTCTCAACACAAGGCATTGAGCTACTGCTTTGTGTCTCTCTCGATTTACTGCTTAAAACTTTTCTGTTACTGCTTAACTTTCTGCTTTCTAGCTTTTGAGAGCGTGCAGCGAGTGGAACATCTCTACCCTTAAAAGCCAGCTCAAATACTCATTCTATATTATTCAATATGAGGAGTGATTACACCCTAACTGCACACACAAGGGAACGATAGTAGACGTATCCCGTCACGCGTCTTCGTATGTTTTACTGCTGCTTCGCTATTAACTATGGGCATCCCATAACTTCAGCTTTTACTTTGCCTTTATACATTTCTGCTCGCTTATCATCTGGCGTTTCAACTCATACTTCGTCTTCCCAACATCCATTCACCTTACAGTAGGTCTCCTATGATTATGTTCAGGTTGATAAATCAGATAATCGAATTAGATCTGGTGTTACACAAGCTTGCCACGGAATAGCAATGCCTAGTTACTTCGTGACTGATTTAATTCTTTTTCTGCTTTAGCTGGCTAGAAACGTTTCTGCTTTACTGCTCTTACACGTTTATCTCGATTATAACTGCTTAACATCCTATTATGTCTTATCTGTTATTAATTCGTTCATCGGTCGTACAAACTCTCATAGCTTAGTTTCTACATTAAACATGCTATTGTTCTTTTTAATTTTGTTGTAACACTTACCCTTTCCTTCACTTTATTTATTATTATTTTTATTTATCTTTATTGTTATGTTTATTATTTTTGATTATTTTATCTTCTTATTTTCTATCATCTATGCACTTAGTGTTTATTTAGCTTCATGGCTATTGTATTTAGCTATTTTATGAAATCACGCACATAACACACGCACTACACAACACAGCCAGATTGTACTTAACACTCACACAGCAGATCTAGCCTTACACCAACGCCAGGATTTACTTAACAGCAGTAACCTAAGCGGTATTAACTTTATGTAAAACATCTTATTGTTTTAATTCACCCGTTACACCGTTTTACCCTGCACCACTAATAGCTCTAATGCGTGCGAGAGAGTGAGTGAGGAGCCTACAAAATAATCTATTGTCCAGCAAGGTCTTTTTCTTAAAACTTCTATAAATTAAGATCCAATGCATTATACTCTATGCTGTGTGCAAACAAAGATAAACTTACTATATATAATACTGTTAGTACATTTTTGTTATAGTAAATCTTATAATTAAACTACTCAAGTTTTAAAAATGCTTTTTTAGCTAAAATGCTTATGCTAATTTTATTAATAAAACCTATCATTTTACGTACTACTTAACAGCCAATTACAATCAAGTCGCAAATCATATGTAAGGTAGACCCTGCCACCCCTCATACAACAAAGGCCCTACTGCCCACGTTATGTCTCTATTGGACATCTACTGCTTTTAACATCATTTCTTTCAGCCCATAGTAATAGAAACGTAAAAATAAACACAACAATATAGTTTCTTCTCTGCTCACGATGAGCTTGAACCAATTTTTATATCATGGTAGCGTTAACGTTCTTATTTAAAAAAATTTACAATTATTTACACTTACAATTATTATTCGCTCGATGTTAACTTAAAAAGTATTCAAAAAGTTTTTTAAATAATTCGGACTTTTCGTTTATTATTATTATATACTTATCGTCCACTTTACATTGACCAATCAAAGTCACGATGAAAACACAACAACCACGCAACCTCACTTACAGAAATACGAAACTGACCTCCTCTCTTGTAACGAATGCTGGTATGGGAAATAACGTACATTTAGGCCGAAAATATGTAGGCTAATCCATTTTGGATATACCCGGGCGATTTCGTATACCCTAAATTCAAAGGCTCGAGATAATATATTTTCAGAAACTGACGCCCTTTTTCTGTCAAAATGTGGTGCAACATGAACTACGTATAGTGCCGTTAACATTTTCAGCGCACTTAACAAACTTGTAGTGATACAAAGACCTTTCTTCCTGTATCCTCAGGCTGACTTTAAGCCTTAAATACCAGGGTCAAAAGCGGTAATTCCCCAGTATAGGACAAAGATATGGCGAGCAATCCAAGATGTATTGATATCATGTATTTCCTATAGTTAAATATAACTCATGTTTCAAAAGCTGGCGAAACATGCTGATCGGTAAGAATCCTGGACCTACAAAAGCCGCGCGTAGTCTTGTGTACATGACCAGGAAATAGTCTTACCTTTTCATTGTGAGCGGTGAGCGGAGTAATCCTTATGTTCTCTACATATGAGTCCTCGTATGTGAGTTGGTACGAGAATTCTATATTTTATCGCTATTTCTGGCTTTACGTATGATCAAAAACATGTTTTTTGCATTATCCTGGAACTGGGGACTCGGTTTACTCTACTTTAAACTCCTTAACATACATGTACAATACCTTTTATTAAAGAGCAAGTGAAGAAATAAAGAGCATAAATAAAAGTGACGATGCAGTTCCCAGTCTTATAATATTTATCTACTGCACAGTATTAATATATAATCTATCATATATATAATATATGATTACTATGTTGCAATTTTAATACATAACTATATATATATATCACGCAAATATCGATATCTCATTCATGATTATAGCGATCATAACATACATAATTCTATATGATATACTAATAAACTATGATACCTACTATACGATAATATACATCCACTACTATATCACTATTAAATATATGTAGGTATTAGTATATTAATGGCTTATATAATTTCAAATATATACGCAAGTTCAGTGTATAAATTATCCTTACAATGATTTATACTACGAAAACGGTTCACATTAAATACATTGATATACCAGGCAATGATTCCCACTCATCACTACCTTATCCACCCGGTTCCACCATAACCTGTATTACACCATCGCCTATAATGTTACTGATCTATTACAATCCAAAAATCAATGTCACCGAATTCTCTCTCAAATCCCCAAATCATAATACTAACTAACTTATACCCGTAGCCGCCGGATCAGACTCATCTCTATCTACTGCACATACAGATCCCTAAGTACTTATTTCCTCTCACAATACGAGTCTCACTTGAACAGAAAATTCTTTTACATATTTCTTGCGGCGGCAACATTCTCCTTATAACACTCGGCTTACGCCGATTATCCTACCTTTCTACACACAAAAAAAGCCTCGCGAGCTGGCCCTCTCCAGACGAATATACCTGCACATCCGATCGCACTACTGCACAGACGACATCAAAAACCGCCTATCTACCAAACCTCCATCACAGCAATCGCGACGGTGCTGATACCAACTACTGACTCAGGGACAACAAGGACCCATTCATCGCGGAAATCTCCCGGCACATCGCAAAGATCATGACATTAGCAAACATTTGTGCAGAATTAGGACGCCTGCAACTATCAGATACTATTGAGATACTTAACAAGCGGTTGGTTCCCCACCATCCCAAACAATCGCCGAGCACATTAACGACAACAGACCAACAATCACTCGGCTCCACGCAGACAATACGACTACGACAGACAGACACGTGTGATCATCCAGCAGAACTCCTACACAGGCATCTAACAATGAACACAGGGCCACCAGCATTAAAGCAACGATAGCTCCTACACGTGGACAGACTCCAAAAGTAGACATGCCAGTCCAAAGTCCGACAAGACACAGCCTCAGAAAACCACCCGGTACACGATCCTCGATTCCAACACCACACATACCCGTCTACCTATTCAAACCACACTCTAATACGCTCTAACGCTAGACTACCAATCCAAGCTCATCGAACCTTCTGCGCGAATACCTAAGCGCTACAACCTCAATCGCGGCCGCACAACTAACTACCTACATGAGCTGCCTCACAGAAAACGCAGCAGTACAATACCGCCGTCCCGCACCACTACAACAAGAACTCTCACATCACCACGCAGTACCCTATTACATCTTCCGGGCGTCACCTCTTGCGCTCACACATTTACCAGATACTCCAGTATCAAGCGCCATCTATACCTGACTTCGACCGACTTCAAGCTCAAACTCTCATAAAACTAAAACACGCCCTGATCATCGAACGAAGCATATCACTACACTAATCAAGATCTGACCCATCTTACCCCACATTAGCGACTTCTTCATACCAACTAGTCAGACAAATTACGAACCTGCATACTATCACCTCAACGCTTTCCTAACTTCATCACCGAGACATCTAAGCCATGAATAACATCTCTCATGACCATTTACTTGCTACACGTTTACTCAGATTGGAAACTTATAGGAAGCGAATGCGAATTGCCATCTCACAGTGTGATCCTGCGTCTAAAGGAATACACTGCTAAATCCAGGGCCTTTTCCATTAACAATGCAGTAGTTAATTCTTGAAGCAGTAAAGCACATATACACGATGTCAGTGAATGAAGATACGGGCCTTCACGCTCTAATTAGAACTAACATGTACCAACTATGTCCCTCTGGGTAATCGATCTCCTATCTACGTGTCTGCCAATCTCCTCTTTGTTATTCAACATTCCCACCCTCAGCATCCTACCTGTACACCGTTCTCTAACAGTAGTTATGTATATATTCATCTGCGCCTAGGCCGGTATAACACCCTGCGTAGACAAATCCCAGAATGACTGTAGGTTCACTAAATACTGCTGTTAACTCTGCGGCATCACCATTAGGCCGATTTCTCTCTTTACTCAAGCGCTCTCCAAACGACGATCTCATGTTGACATGTTTATTCAAATGCTAGCACAGTTAAGTTGCTCTATCGCTCGGTTTTTCGCAGCAGGTATACCATACTGTTCAGGTCCCCAGTTTATAGCTTGTAGCCTTGGATTTAAAGTATCCTGGCTACAGCCACTAGCTTAGCGCCAAGTGCCATGTGCTGAGTTTGTATACAAAAAACATTGCTTAGAACTACTGGCAGGTCTATGGGACACGAAGAGAGGAGTGACTTCCTTGGCTTATCATTGCATACTATGACTTTACGTACGATTAATATTATGAGTATACTATATAATTTACCCCTAAAAAGACTTTATACTGACAATGTATGAGTGCTGTAGTTAATAGTATGTGGGCTATAAAAGAGAAGTGATACCTTATCTCTTAGTACCTCGACGCAAGTCGATGAGTAGATATGATCGTCCCTGCACCCTTCACCGTGTCACTAATCCCTCTACCTGTAGCTATACTATGATACACAATCCTTCTCATAAGGGCAACATACCAGAATAACGGGCGAGACATGGTTCTCTGCTTTCACCTACTACACTACACCTATAATTATTTAACACTCTTCGCCCAGTATAAATACTTCTCACTCAAACTTCTATCCCGCCGAACAGCCCATTTTTAGCTACCCTGAGATCGCCTTCAGCCAGTAGCTTCCAGAATGTATACTACACACTGACCTATAGTGTGTGCATAATGCGTGTGCTCATCTCTGTCCAGATATCACAGCATGCTTCCCCATCTCTTATTTATTCTATCACTATCTCTCTTATTCATCGCTCTGGTTTGAGCACACACTATAGCAACTTTCAAACGATCATCATCTAGCCTTCTCTCCCTGCCATCTCGTACCCTATACATCGCACCCTCTACCCAAGCTCTGCTAATGTGAAAAGAGCGATTTTTCTAACCTAATTGGTGATATGAGCGATAATTGGATCATGAATGATGTCATTGCAGGGCGGGGAATATCGATGATTCACTCTTCTCTATATTCTGCGGTACATACAACCGCCACTACAAGTAGGAGGATTTCGAATCGGCACATAGACAGATTGGCAATATTGAGAAATTTACGCGGCAGATCGGAAGGCATGGAATAAATAATCTCACTTTCTTGATATGAAGCATCTTAGCCGAACAATCACCCGTATCTACCACAGCAAATCAAGTATCGACTCAAACACACAAGACGACGCATCAACGCAAAGCCTCGTAGAGATACTTTGGCTACATCTATGCGGAACATGTTGAAAATAAATTGATTGAGAAACGGTCGACACCACATACAAAGATTAACTATAAAATACACTCAATGCCACTAATAATCTGCTCTGTAATCAACCTGAACACAACGATAAGCAGGTCCTGATATACAACACTCTCACTATGATGTCAGTATTCTTCGAAGCGAACTTGCGGATCTACCTGTCTTCCCTCGCGTCCCATTTCAAAAAATAGAATGAAAACCTTTATTTTATTGCACAAAATCAGATCAGAGGCACGTCTGCTATATTCGCACACAATATAAGCTGTACCCCTGCCAAAGTGATGATGTAAGAATGCCATCAAAATATCGACTACGTACGACACTGCGTTCAGAAGACCACAGCACAACACTCTGCAGATAATTAGATGGAAGGCCAGAGACGATCGCCGCGTTGACAGACACTAAGCGCGATGCCCTGGGAAGAAAACTTTTTTAGCACGGGGGGCGGAGAGGGGGGGGGTGGAGTGGCGCCTACCGTCAATTTTTCGCCGAAAAAAGAGTAGATAGAGAAGAAGAGAGAACCGAACAACGCGAGAGGAGAGAGAGAGAGTGAGATAGGACGCGACAGCCGACGAATGGTCAGAGGGACAGATCGACGATACTGAGCTACGAGAGAAGTAGAGGGGAAGAGATGAGAGAGAGAGAGGACAGAGTAACGTTTTGAGGGCGGGAGGAGAGAGGAGAGAAAGAGGAGAGAGAGACTACATTTCGCCCCCCCCCTCTAGGGACCCGGCCAGTCCCTTTAGAATAAGATGGAGCAGGGGAGCAGCTAGTGACTGAGGAGGCGTGGCAATAGTATGAACCGCAGAAATGAAATCGGGCAAAAGGGACATAAACGGGGGTCATTCATGTTAAACGTAAGGGTTCAAAAAACCGGAAGCCAGAGGACCCAACAAGCGGACATACTCGCGACCCTCTTGTCCAGCTTGAGAATCGCCTGCGACCAAGATAAAACATGGTATTGATGAATAATTCGTAAAAATCGCGACCACAAGCATCGGCCGGAGCGGCGCCAGCGAAGTGAAGTGGCGGATCCAGAAGCCCCGAACCCATTGCGCGTCAGCATGCCATTCGGAAAATCGTTAGACCGAAGCAGATGAAGTATACAACCGGCAGCTTGAAGGATGATACAGCCGAGACAGCACAAAGCGATGTGGAAAGCCGGGAAGCCAGAGTGGAAAAATGGAAAACAAAATGGTCACATCAGTTAAGAAAAATAGAGGAGAAACTTACGTGCTAAAAAAGGGTAATCCACACATAAGGCAAGACATACAGGACGCAATAAAACCGGAGAATTGATATATCGTTATAAAGAGACCTATCAAAGACATGCAAAGGCAGCGTGTTTTATAACCGGAAAATGTAGCAAGGTTCACACAATCCTAGTTATGGTGCCGGCGCCCACTTCTAGGTGTTCAACCACAACAAATACCCTGTGATTCGTGCGGTTTAGAGTGAAGGGTCGTGATGAGACAGAAGCTGCTTGACCAGCGAGGGGGTAAGTTTATATAAGCAACAGTCTCGAGTTGTTGACGATTTACTCTCTTGAGTAGGAGGAGCGGTTGAAAAGGAGTAACGGTGCGCTGGCTTGGGAAGCCGTAGAGGTACATGAGGATAGGAAGGAGAATGAAATGAAGAAGTATTCAGGAGATAAAGGCATAGCTGAGAGTAAGAAGGAGGCGAGAATAGATATGGAAAGAGCAGAATAGGCGGTGATTCAAGGGTCTCGATCCTGTCACCAAATCGTTAACAGGATATGTCTAAAAGTATTAAATACGCGAGGCAGACACTTCAAGAGCGGCAACTTGAGAACTTTGCAGAAGAGCTGATTACAATTTCATTTAGTCCTTGCGCTGCCGGAATTAATCGCACGGGGTTGCATCGACCCCGGATACCTAGGACATAGGATGTGGATAACATGACATAGCGTTTAGTGTGTGGTCGGACAGCCAATTAAGCAGCGCTTTCCGCCCCCTCCGCCTTACGACTCTCATACGATCGGCATGGGCCTGCGATGCTCATGCCGAGAACATGTTTTGGTCTCGCTAGCAAGTTGAAATTGCCAACATTAGGTACTCAGCAATTGTTGGTCCAAGAATTAATTGACCCTTATGAACATTTGCTAACTATGAGCGACCAACCTGCGGCAGACCAAATCCTAAAAAAGAGACCACATACTCGTACACAAAAATGCTGGAGGTAGTACCGTCTCCAAGGCTCTCGTTTATTGTAAAAAGACCAGCCTATCTTCTCTCCACTTCTGGTTACACCTAATCTACTTATAAGTTCTTTGGTCTTAACTTTAGCAAATGGAATAAGATGTTTAGATAGCTATTGGAACTTCGTAATTGCGGCTTCTATAATGTCACCAACTCGTTGCAATACTTTAACTGGTAATTATCATCTTTAAAGCCGCTAACAGAGAATCTAAATAGATGTACAAAGGTTAATCGTAACCCTGGCTCCAACAAGGCAAATGTCGAGCTCTAAATCTCTTTCTCTTTCTATAACACTTGCCATTTTGAAAAGTTCGTTTTTTGTCCGTATCATAGTGAAAAGTTGAAGTGTCAAGTATATTATTTGGATGCGATATCACCTCTTACAGGTGGTACTTGCTGACAAAAATATAATCAATGAATAGTGTTGTTAGAAAGTTTAGAACAAAGAATATATTATTAAGAAACGACAGAGAGGAGCACTGCCGCTAAATTATTCGACTTTCTAAAGTCTAAAATATAACACTTAAAATGTGAAAGTTATCCTTAAGTTTCTAATTAGAAATATCTAAAACTGGGCAGAAAAACTCTCGAAAAAAAAAAATAAAAAACATAAAATATATATACAAATGGTGGGAAGGCAAAAAACACATATTAGACCCAAATCTGACCTTGCTTTATTTTTGGTGATGACCCGAAAATTTTAAAGTGAATAGAAAATATCAAAAAATGAGGCCTTAACAATAGACCAAAAAATGCCGCCATAAAATTATTATCTAGAGCCACTAAAAAAATCTCGGCGGAAAAAAAAAAAAAAATATATAATACCGAGGCAGTTTGTAATCTCTGGGTAGAATCTGAGAATTCAGACACGTCTTGGAGGGCTTCCGGTTGGCCAGATAGTTATGTTCGTTACGACGCCCTCAGTCAACCCCATTGTAGATTGGCTCTCGCTTATCTATGACAGGGAGTATCGGCGCCGTAAGGAAGAATTGATTTGAACGATCTAGGATATTCGCCTTATACCAGGCTCTATCAAGTAGCAAGGGTAAAACCGTGTACTTGCTAGTTTTTGGCGTGTTTTCCAGTTGGTTTTTTTGAAACGAGAGTTCTTGTTCGTACATCTCGCAGTTCGTAAAGATTAGCATGTCGTTTTGTTATCCACTTAACACAACGGAGTGGTTGCGATTAACAACTCTATCAAGGAACTTGCTGGGCTTCACCTATTATCAGCATGACTAAAAAAAATAAAACCTTATTTTGCACAAATTTTCAATCCATCAGGCTCTTCCAGACAAAGCTTTGTAAGGATCAAAAATGGCGAAAACAAGAAGATGAGAAGAGAACGATCCTGACGAACCTAGCGATGCCGGGCGAAATCTTACCAAAGCGAGAGAAGGAGGAAGAGAGGAGAGAGTATGAGAGAGAAGAGGATGGACGAGAGAGAGAGAAGACGGACCGAAAGGAAGGAACGAGAGAGAGGGAGACGTGCGCAGGAGCGCACTTGGAGAAAGAGAGGTCATCGGAGGAGAGAGGAGGGATTGAGACAGAGAGAGAGACAGGGAGAGAGAGAGATAGGACAGACGAGAGAGAGAAAGAGAAGAGAGATGAGAGAGACGAGAGAGAGAATGGAGAGAGGAAGAAGAAAAGAGACAGAGAGAGACCGAGAGAGAGACCGAGAGAGACAGAGAGAAGAGAGAGAAGAGAGAGAACAGAGAGAGAGATGATGACGAGAGAGAGAGAGAAGACTACATACATATCTGCCATTCAAAGGATTCTTTTTTGTCACACCACTCACGGGAAGTGCCCTATTTCAAGGAGGGGGTTATTACTCTCAAAAGTTCACCCTCTAGTGAAAATTAGGTAAATGAGTACACATTCACGCTTTTAAGTGAGATCTAATTTAGAAAGAAAACAGAAGAGGAAAGAGAAATTGTAGTCCACAGAACTAACAAGATAAAACTTAGAAAAACAACTAGCCTGGAGTTAACCAATGTCAACACAATACTCGTGCGATGCAGATACGGCACCTATTGTGCTACGAAGGGTGACGTAAAGGTGGTGGTACGGAGTGACTAAGTTCCCCTCGAGACTTGCCCCCGCTGCCGCCTTCGGGTTGTTCGTTCATTCATCGGTACCTTTTGGTGATAGTGCTATAAAGACTAAGCAACATCGCCTGCACATCTAAAGGTGAAAAGACTGGAAAAGGCAGAACAGCTTTATAAGCCTTTTGCGTTGACTCGACCCTGTCCAGAAGAGCCGGTTGAAACCAGAGCCCCCCAGATATGAGAGCATACCTTCAGGGCGGATGAGACTTTGTATAGCGGAGCAACTGAGAAAAAAAAAACAAAAAAAAAAAAAAAGAAAAAATACAATGCATGTTACGAAAAAGTCTCTAACAGAACTTCCAGTTCTTTGAGGCCGCCCCTCCTTAGCAACCATTGTGATGTGAGGTCTCCTTAGAATTTTGTTCATGTTAGCAAGGAATTACATTGATCAACAGGAGAGACGAGCACTGTTATTTCGAGGGGAAAGTTAGTTGGAGTTTGGGAAGAAGGAGATCTGACCTTTGAGCATGAAAAACACTTTCAATTTCCCTAAGAGTTATGTCTCTTCTAACTCAGTCAGCGAGTCACATACATCAAGAGTAAAAAGACATATGACGATGAGCCAGACGATGTAAATAGTGGTGAGTATAATCTGATTAATGAATTAAAGATCTTTGGAAGGGGTTCGAATGCATCGGAATGACCGGAGTGCCTGATAGAGTTTAGGCAGCTTGCCAGGTGAACGAGATCAATTATGAAAGGTAGGAATAAACAGCTCAGGAGATAAAGACTAAGAACCTCAGCGAACACCCCTATCCTGATCAGCCCTAAAGAAGAGAGACAGCAGCCTCATCTCAACAACAGGTCCCCCCATTATGAGCGTATTTGAAATAGCAAAGCTAACGATATAAGTAAGCAAAGAAGAAGGAGAAAACCCAAATGAAGGCGCCTTGGAGCCGCAGGCAGTGACCGATGTGAACTCGTGCCAATGACTCGGGTCCTTTAGAAATGTCCACAGGCTGGGCCAGCACCAATCTCCCGTTCAGTTCCTAAGAGCGAAAAATCATAATCGAGTCTGATAGGAATTTATATCGCAGTAGACTTCAATGCAGCGGAGAGGCCGTACTGGCGATCGGAGTGGATGCCAGATGGATCTAAGAAGTGAGTGAGAAGGGTTCAAAGATCTTAGATGGGGGGGGGCAGGGTTAGAATACTAACAAGATGAGAGTACGCGCAGATAGTTTAAGAAGGATCAGAGCGGCTTCCTTTTATTCGGAATAGGTTGGAAACATGTGAAGCTCTCCAACACTGAGGGATGGAAAGTGCTAGTATTGAGACGATAGAGACATATAGTGGCAGTAGGGCGAAGAGATAGCGCCTTTCATCTTGCACAATAGCAAACCAATGCATCAGCTCAATAGAGGAGAGGAAGGCAGATTTTACAGATCAGAAACGTGACTATGAGATTGAAAGACTTTGTCAGTAGTGGATGAACAAGTGGTTTAGCGCATACTTCCATGTTGATGAAGCCAGCTTCTCGTCGATAAGAGTTATCCCGTGTAACGCATTCTCATATGGCTGATATGGAAAATGCGAGAGCTGATGAGACACGGACAATTTGGGACACTCTTATATCACAAAAAAGAAACTTATCCTGATGATGCCAGCGTATAAGCAACGAGCTCGAAACCATGGTAGATCAGAAAGAAAATTTAGTTTAAAAGAATGAATGAGAAAAAAAATTTCATCTGATAAGCGAATGGATCCTGCCTCATCCCAGATCCAACGTTACACTCACTCCTTATCTTTTTTAATTCTTTATACATCCATCATTAATCCTTTTAGAAGACAGTTTGCTATCGTGTTGCAACTTGGAAACACATTGAAGTCCCTGGTTCTAAATTATTCGCTTACATGTATGAGGAAAGCTACACCTGACCTAAGCAAATGCGTACGGACTACAAACATGTATCCTAAATGGTTTACTAAATAGTTTTCATTGTTGATTGATAAAAATTATTAATAATTCTTATTAATTATTATTAATTTTGATTAATTATGAGACTAAGGAATTCAAAATTTTGCATCGCAGAAAATATTTGGGAGTTGAAAACCCCCTACCCTCCTGGTCTACAGCCTTAATAATATTCATACGACAAATAACAGATTGAAATATAATAATCTGTTGCCTCATATAAATATAACAAGTGCATACAAATAATTATATATATATATATAATTATATATAAGATAATTATATATATAATATAATATATATATAATATATAACATACATATGATATATATTATCATATATATACTATATATAGTTATATATATATATACTACTATATATTATATATATATATATAATATATATATATATATATACCTAATATTATAAATAAATATTCAGAGAAATTTGTTAAAAAATATTTTTTTTTTTTCAATAACAATCGTCATCGTCTCTGTCAATCAGATCATCCGTCAATCGGTGAAAAATTCTTCTTATGATCGTCATCGTCTATTGGCAAAATTTCATAATCGTCCATCACTAAATTATACATCGATATGACAAAAGTCCAGTTTCTGTTCAAGACTCAATTTTGCAGGAATTGATGACCGAGTTCTAGAGTTTATATGTGAGCTTGAGAAGATTGACTCAGTCCAGATCTATTTTATAATGAACAAAAATTTACTTTGTGTGAACGATTAATTGCTTTAGTCTTTATTTTTTTTTTTAATAATTTTTTTTATTAAAAATAGAGAAATTTAAAAAGTAAGTGCTTAGTTTTTTAATTAATTTTTCTTGTGCCTTAGGTAACAAGTCAAGGGCGGACCTATTTTCTATTCTATTTTTTTAAATTTAATTTATGCATTTAATATATTAAATATTCTCTGAAAATTACAAGCATTAACACAAGCAAAAGCCGTATTAAGTCAATACAATCGAAATTAACCAAACTTAATACATAACCTTGACTGACGGCTGTAAGTCAACTAGAGGAACTACACATTGTCAAAAGTCCAAGTTAGGATAACTTTCGTTAATTCTGTTAGATTAAGTTACAGGGCTTTTATTTTATTTTAACCTTGTGACTTAAACTATAAAATATAATTATATATAATATATATATTATATATCAATTAAGTATTTAATATATATATATACATATATATATATATATAAATTATTTAACTATATATATATATACTTATAAATAAATATTATATTATATTTTAGGGGGTACTGCGAACTGAATTTTTCGGTTTGGACTTGAACTGAATATGCCGGATCACAAAAAATTCCGGGCTGACTGGAATTTCTAATGAACTTCCTTTGACAATAAGAAATAAAAAAAAGATAATCGACATAATCTTCATATAAAATCTTTTTAATATAAAATAACATATATATATTATATATATACTATATATACTATTATTATATTATTATATAATATTATACTTATATATATAAACTAACTTAATCACATATATAATATATATATATTATATATACTTATATATATTACGTATATATATATAGTTAATATATATATATGATATATATATAATAATATATATATACTAATATATATATATACTAATATATATTATATATATATATATATAATTATATATATTATTCATTAGCATATTTTGATAAAGATCTTTATAATAAAAAAACGATTTGTCATAATAATGACCTCACAAATTGTTTTAAAATGAAATATTACGAAAATTTTTTTTTATTATTTAATATTGTACAAATCTTTCAAGTTTCGATTATCTTGCACAAAAAAAATAAAACTATGTAGCACCAAAAATATTAATTACAAAAGAAAATATAAAATAAGTTAAAATTATCACCGAGAAATATCTGGAAGTCAAAAATTTGTGTAGAAAAAGGGAGAATCCTGTATTTTCTTAGTATAACAACTGAGCTCATAATTAGCGGAAAGATCGAAGCTGGGTGAACCAACAAAGTGAGTCTTGAGGGCAAAATTCTCTTCAATCCAAAATTTGGCCCTCATTTTTCAATGACCCCAAAATCACAGCAATTCTCACGAAAATAATAAATTTCATGCACATGAGTAACCAGTCAATTCCATCAACCTCACTGAAAGCAGCATGGACTCATAGACACTGTTCCTTTCCTTCAACAAAAATATCTAATATTGTCTAGTTAGCAGAAATATTTTTTTGTAGAAGATGATGTGTTACAACTTCATACCATAAATAGATCAGCAGTCTTCGAGAATTATCTAAGGCTGATCCGCATTCATTTACTAAGAATATGGAATTAGCTAAATATTCAAAACCAGTGATTTATTTCTTTAACTACTCACGGCTTACCAGCGAGTTTCAAAAATTGGACATTGTATTCCATTGCAATATATTATTTATATATATCATTTTATATATTAGTATTATATTAGTATATTATAACTATATATATAATATAGCTTTATTTATATATATATATTATAATATATAATATAATATATAATTATAATAATTTGGATTTTAATTTTAATTACATGGGTAGGTGATAGTCTATATTTCTTGCATAATTTTGAGTTATTATTGTTAACAGATGGGCTATGGGTTATGTAAATAAATCCCTTCCAGCAAATTTTTTTAAGTTATTCAAGTAAACATTAGTTCATATGCCGGTTCTGGCCGGAGATTTTGAAAAATAATGGGCAAAAGCAGTTAAAAAAATTCATCAAAATTCGTTTTAGTTATTATATATATCTAATAGCTAAGCATAGACATAGATAGATAGATAAAGCATATGAAATAATAGATATCTATATATATATATATATCTATATATCAATACTTCATTATATATATATGTATATATATAATATTATATATATATGAATATATAATATAGCGTCGGCAGAGGTGACCAGCCCGCCTCTTAGGAGTGTGATTCGGCCACTCTAAATAAATACATAAAAACATGTTAAATTTTTTTTTTGCTATATAATAGAAACACGATAGTCCAACAACATATTGGCATCCATTCTCTACGAGATTTTCCTCTTTCTTGAAAAATTGGTGCAAATTAGGGTTCAAAATGCCTTCAATAGATTCACTTTTGAAAAATGTGGTTTTTTTTAAACTTTTTATAAATGAAAAATTGTGAAGCGATTTTAATTCATTTTTTAGTTATTACACTCGCAGCTATGTAGCTTTAAAATGGAAGAAATTTTTGTTCCAAATAGTCATTAGTGGCTAACATTTCAACCCAGAACTCATCCCAATATCATCCCAGAAGTCAAAATCTATGATTCCTGATGCAGACCACCCATCATTGTTTTTCGTATTTTACGGTATTATTTATTGACATTTTTTTATGTATAATTAATGTTGTCATGAAGTCAGGAAAAACTTATATTAAGTGAAAATTAAAATAAAAAATAAAGTATATAAAAAATAACACGAATTCAGAAAAATGTCTCAAACTTTTGAGCGGAGAGGGTGAATCGGACCTTATTCTTTTATTCTTATTTTATTATTATTATGACATTTTATTACTTATTACAATATGATAAATGATAAATAATTAGTATATTAAGTAAAATTAAAATATTAAAATTGAATTTATAAAAAGAGGAATTTAAACAGATGGCCGATTCACCCTTCCAAGATGGGGGTGACTGCCCTCCATGGTCAGCTGAGAGCTTATATAAAACTTTAATAAAACTGTTCTATTATTAGAATTACATTATTATTTTTTTGTTTGTATATTACCTACTATAAAATGGATTTCAGAAAAAAAAAAAATTCAAAAAAGACCAAAGTGGCAATATGCTAAAAATTATACTACAAAGTGTTCCAAGCACCCGCTCTGAACGCATATATATACTATATATATATATATATATACTAACTCATATATTTTACGATATAGATATATATATATATATATATATTATATATATATAAGCTCCGGAATGAGATATTCTTCTATTGGCTCATAATACTAGTACTAGGCCCAGCCCGCTATCCAACGTACCGAACCACAGCCTCCTGACTTATACCTAATTACTGAGAAAAAGACTATACCCAAAATCAGGAATAGTTAATTATAGTATATAAATCATATATACTAATATATTCTATATATATATATAGAGTGAGTATACATAATAAGACGGTAATAATTAGAACGCGATAGCGCAATACAAAAGTCATAGCTCAAGAAGAAACGCCCCGAGAAGTTCGTAAGAAAATCACCTTCTACTGGCTCACTGATATAGCTCAAAAACATCCATAGAGCTCAATTGAACTTCGAGTCAGCAGCCAAATAGCTGTCAGAGATATTGAAAAACTGGCGACCGCCGATCCGACTCCGAAGGAATGCACAAATTCGAATCAAGTCATCTGAAACTAGACCAACATGATCTTGTTTTGCGAGTAGTATGATAAGTATTAAAAACAAAAAGGGTGACTACTATGATGATAATACGGGTCAACTATACCGCAACGAACGTGAATAGATAGGAAATGTCCAGGCGTAGTACTAACAATTAGGTATTACTAATTTGCATTGACTTATACCAAATAAAAGGTATGGGGCGAATCGGTAATCGCAACTAATCAGGAAAAAAGATCACTAATATAAAAAGACTAAGTGGTGAATAGCGACCGCACAAGGAGTATGAGGGTCAACGTCAAACTCATAAAGGCTTAAGTTACTCCTAGTACAATAGCTCGTAAGCTCGAAAAGAAACTCAGAGTAGCTAGTACATGGAACAATACATGCAGCATCTTAGAGGATAACACCTTGCGCAAGTCACACAGAAGTGTTTCTCAGTCACAGATTCCAATCTCAAGTGTCCTCGAAAGTTAGTTTAATATGAAATTCTTCAACGAAACTCGCTTCTAGTTAGAAGCTTCTGTAAACAGTAAGAAATCACTCTACCATCAGCAATATCTCTATAGCCAGAAAATAAACCTTAACATATGTTCACTCGTTTCGCAACTTTATAGAACTTTTTTTGAATGTTAGTAAAGATTATATCCCAACGTTAATCGAAAAGCATGACGTATATCAGAACTAACAGAAGGCCAACTAAGACAAAACACACTAATACTATAACTATAAATATATCTACAAACTAACTAACATATCGCGTAAATATACATTCGAAGCATATTTTCGTAAACTGAATATTAATCTTGATACGTGAGCGTTTATCTCTCTACTCTCTTCAAAATACAGGTGGAATATCAACCATAAGTATCCTTACGTTACTAAGATACGTCGGACTCCAAACCCAATAAGTTCATTCGCCAATACCAAAGTTCCGATTTTTGAAGATCTTCCTGCCTCGTCTTTGGAGACATTTAAACTAAAGCTCCCGAATCATTCCCGCCACGCGATTCGGACGATAGGATCGCCGGACAACTATTAGCTTTTATTATAATCGGTGGGTTAATTTCGCTCTCTTCGACGAGGTGATCGTGAGTACATTTCACTTTCTTCCTATGGTCTACCGAGCCTCTCGAAACCTCGTCTAGCTCTATCGCCGTGTCAAAATCGCTGTAACTCGAACCGAACCTCTTTTCACCGTCACGACGGCTAACTATCTTTCTCTCTCTAGATCGCTTTTTAATCAGCAGCTTGGAAGCTACGCGTTTTATAATACCATGTTTCGTCAAAGCTTTTATAATTCAAGCCACGAATCGAACATTATACACCTAGTGGTCAGTCGACGTGACCGTGATATCTCGCTTGATCGACTTCTCGCTCAGCCCTTTTGGCTTCACGATTGCCCGCTGTGATCTTCACCACTCAGCATCTTCAGGCCAAGTAATATCTACAATAGAAGCTGCCCATGGGACGCCTTTTAAACTGAAGAAACTTTAAATCTATTATCTCTTTCAGCTCACAATACTCGCCTAATACTTAACGCAACTACATAATATATTTGCTTGCTAATATCTTCTGAACCAATCATACTTCTGACCTAGCTACCATTCAATATCATATATATTCCTTCTATTAACTCAGCGAAATGATTCAGTATATATAGATACAGGTTTAAGTTTCAATCTTCTATGCCCGTCTATAATTACAAATAAACTTCTATCATCAATACGCTCATGAATTTATAGCTTTAATCTTTACAATTAAGAAAGTTTGCGATAGCACATCAACCAAAGCAATTCCTCGTGTTTTAACTGCATACGTGATAGAAATTCTACATCACACATTACGAATAGTTCTCCAGGCAGACTGAAAAGATGACACGGATGATTAGCAGAACACATCAGATTATCTCATTGGATCGTCGCCGATGAATATACTCGATCGTAT
>JABUQX010012090.1:55000-62500 GCA_015478945.1 Trachelipus rathkii | reverse complement strand
GGTAACAGAATCGAAAATATTGTTTAGCAAAATATTCACGGCATCAGCTACAGGAATGTTGGTGTAAAGAGATTCTACATCAAAGCTAGTCATAAAAAATGAGTGTAAATTTAAATTGGAGAGCCAGTCTTTGAATTGGTATGAATTTTTTATTGTATATTCATTGATTGTGAACGGGGATAGAAACGGGACCAAAAATTTAGCTAACTTATAGTTGTGTGTGTTGTAGGCTGTCAGGATTGGTCTAATTGGGACGTTATCTTTGTGAACTTTAGGTAGACCATATAAAACTCCAGGGGAAGAGCCGTGCGCATAGATGTCATTAAATGTGGTTTTACTTATTTTTTCACTTTTTAGTAGCTTTCTTAAAAATCGATTAATTTTATCTTCTAAATTGAGTGATAAATTTATAGGAGATTTATTTGTAACCTTATGAAATTTAGTAGTATCGGAAAGAATGATATTTATTTTATCAAAGTAATCTGTTTTATTCAGAAGAACAACGCCTCTACCCTTATCAGGCTTACATATAATAATGGAATCGTCCTGTCTAATAGCTTTTAGAGTAGTAAAATCGGACTTTGTAATCAAAAAAGAAAAAACTTTAGCAGGGTTAAATCTGTAAAAATGTTTATGGGCAATCTGTTTTATTTTAAGCGTAACTGTTTTAAAATCTGATTTACGAGGTTCAAACTTCTTCAGTGAAAGTAACAAATTTTCAAAAGCCCCAAAATATTTTACGAAACTTATATTATAACAAGGTAAACTAAAATTTAAACCTAGACCCAACAATCTTTTCTCATTAATTGATAAAATCTTTGATGAAAAATTAAAAATAAATCTATCTGAATTTAGCAAAGAATCATCATAATGTAAATCCAATGCATTTAGCTTTGCTGTATGGTTTTGTTTACAAAGTTTCACTCGTCGTGCTACGAGTACTGATAATTTATTACTAACAAATACAAAGTCAATAAATGATAACTTATTACGCAGAGTATCAAGGCAGGTTCGATATTGTGAAGCTATACGCTTGTGCTCTTTAAATTTATAGGTTATCTCTTTGTTTAATAATTTAAATTGGAATCCTCGATACACATTGCTATTATAAAGTCTCTTAGTAAAAAGCCTGAATCTAATAAACTTGGGAATAACGTTATAAGCCTTACACGTTCTTAAAAATTCAAGATCCAGCCTCCGCTTTTCGCGTTTGAAATGAAGATCCTCCAAGTGTCTAATAGAACCTATGGTGTCTTGGCCATATCGTTGTCGTATAAAGCTGATCCAACTTCTATAATCCGGGTATCGTAATTTAAGGATGAAAAGTAGCACCAAGGCTCTAGACAACATCGGAAAATCTTTATTGAAATAGGTTAAAACAACGTTTCGGAAAGCTTGTCAGTTTCCATCATCAGGCTGGGAATAACAAGAAAAAATATATATATTTTTGAACTAGTGGACTACAATATGAAAAGTTATACATAAATTAAATGTTTGGAATAAACAAAAAGAAATTTTTTTTTCAGTAAAATAAAATGTCTACAGTTATCAATTATCCTATTTAAACAATCATTGATTTCTTTATTAACAAGCGGAGCCGGAAACTCAAATCTTCAGAATAAGCTTAGGCACAAAAATTCGATAACAATAATAAAATAGATAATTATAATAATAAGATTGAAAATTTTACACTAAAGGGTAACTCAAAAAAAAAAAAAAAAAAATATAATATATATATATAATTAATAATTAATAAATAAATAAAAAACACATGGCAACGCTCTTGAGAAGTAGGTAAGAAAGAAAACTTACTAAAAATACTTAAAATAAAGGAATAAAACAACAAAGTCATCGGCAAAAACTTCATTAATACAGACTGGTCAGAGTAGTAACAACTTAACGGGTCCGCCATCACAGTTTAAAGAGGGTTTAATTTCTGCGATGTGGAGAGATTCTAGAATGTGTAAGTTGGTTATTGAAGTCGTCGTTTGAGACAATATAGAAAAATTAGTGAAATTAAAAGGATGATCGAGTGTGTGTGCATGATCACGTATGGATGAATGAGAAGGGCTATTGAGTAATAAATTTGTACGTGTGGAAATACCTCGATGCTCATCCACTCTGACAGCGAGTTGGCGCTGAGTGCTACCAACATAGGAGGCATCGCAGCCACCACAGCTAAATTTATAAATGACAGAGGCTTGGAGAGCAGCAGGGGTCTTTTCCTTGTGGTTACAGAAAGATGCTATTTTATGTGAAGAATTGAGAATTAATTTGGTATCAAGTTGAGGGAAAGTATTAAAAAGAAAATGAGAAAGGTCTTTAGAAAGTTTAATGTGAATGTGCTCATAGAAAGGCAAAGAAAGATATAGTTTTAATTTAGGAACAGAGGCTGTAAGAGAGGGAGGGTTAAACCTAGAATCCAGAAACTTATTAATGTATTTATAAACTAGAGAATGTGGAAAAAAATTAGATTCAAAAAAGTTCAATAAAAAACGAAATTCATTGTGCATAAGTGTGTAAGTGGATGTTAAATGAAAAGCTCTGAACAGTAAAGTTTTAATACTATTGCATTTATATGATAGCGGAATGTGGCTGAAGAAGTTTAGACCCAAGCCAGTGAAAGTTTTCTTTCTAAATATGGACGTGGTAAAATCTGTTGTTGTTTTCTTAATAAGCAAGTCCAAAAAAGGGAGTGTGTTGTCAACTTCATCTTCACGGGTAAAAATGATGTTTGGTAATTGGGAATTTATATAGGTAAAAAAGTTGTGAATCTTATTTTTATCCGTAAATAGCAAGAATGTGTCATCCATAAATCGTTTGTAAAAAGATGGTTTAAAGGAGGGGGGACAATTGTTTAGCCAAAGTTGTTCATAGTGCATAAGATAAGCATTAGCTAGGATGGCACTCAAAGGAGATCCCATCGCCAAAGAATTAGTTTGTTCATACAGGGAGTGATCAAAGAAAAAATAGGTATCTTGAGTGGCTAGTCTTAAAAGAGTTCCAAACTCTTTTTTGTCAAAACCGTGAAAATGGGTAACAGAATCGAAAATATTGTTTAGCAAAATATTCACGGCATCAGCTACAGGAATGTTGGTGTAAAGAGATTCTACATCAAAGCTAGTCATAAAAAATGAGTGTAAATTTAAATTGGAGAGCCAGTCTTTGAATTGGTATGAATTTTTTATTGTATATTCATTGATTGTGAACGGGGATAGAAACGGGACCAAAAATTTAGCTAACCTATAGTTGTGTGTGTTGTAGGCTGTCAGGATTGGTCTAATTGGGACGTTATCTTTGTGAACTTTAGGTAGACCATATAAAACTCCAGGGGAAGAGCCGTGCGCATAGATGTCATTAAATGTGGTTTTACTTATCTTTTCACTTTTTAGTAGCTTTCTTAAAAATCGATTAATTTTATCTTCTAAATTGAGTGATAAATTTATAGGAGATTTATTTGTAACCTTATGAAATTTAGTAGTATCGGAAAGAATGATATTTATTTTATCAAAGTAATCTGTTTTATTCAGAAGAACAACGCCTCTACCCTTATCAGGCTTACATATAATAATGGAATCGTCCTGTCTAATAGCTTTTAGAGTAGTAAAATCGGACTTTGTAATCAAAAAAGAAAAAACTTTAGCAGGGTTAAATCTGTAAAAATGTTTATGGGCAATCTGTTTTATTTTAAGCGTAACTGTTTTAAAATCTGATTTACGAGGTTCAAACTTCTTCAGTGAAAGTAACAAATTTTCAAAAGCCCCAAAATATTTTACGAAACTTATATTATAACAAGGTAAACTAAAATTTAAACCTAGACCCAACAATCTTTTCTCATTAATTGATAAAATCTTTGATGAAAAATTAAAAATAAATCTATCTGAATTTAGCAAAGAATCATCATAATGTAAATCCAATGCATTTAGCTTTGCTGTATGGTTTTGTTTACAAAGTTTCACTCGTCGTGCTACGAGTACTGATAATTTATTACTAACAAATACAAAGTCAATAAATGATAACTTATTACGCAGAGTATCAAGGCAGGTTCGATATTGTGAAGCTATACGCTTGTGCTCTTTAAATTTATAGGTTATCTCTTTGTTTAATAATTTAAATTGGAATCCTCGATACACATTGCTATTATAAAGTCTCTTAGTAAAAAGCTTGAATCTAATAAACTTGGGAATAACGTTATAAGCCTTACATGTTCTTAAAAATTCAAGATCCAGCCTCCGCTTTTCGCGTTTGAAATGAAGATCCTCCAAGTGTCTAATAGAACCTATGGTGTCTTGGCCATATCGTTGTCGTATAAAGCTGATCCAACTTCTATAATCCGGGTATCGTAATTTAAGGATGAAAAGTAGCACCAAGGCTCTAGACAACATCGGAAAATCTTTATTGAAATAGGTTAAAACAACGTTTCGGAAAGCTTATCAGTTTCCATCATCAGGCTGGGAATAACAAAAAAAAATATATATATTTTTGAACTAGTGGACTACAATATGAAAAGTTATACATAAATTAAATGTTTGGAATAAACAAAAAAAAAATTTTTACCTATATAAATTCCCAATTACCAAACATCATTTTTACCCGTGAAGATGAAGTTGACAACACACTCCCTTTTTTGGACTTGCTTATTAAGAAAACAACAACAGATTTTACCACGTCCATATTTAGAAAGAAAACTTTCACTGGCTTGGGTCTAAACTTCTTCAGCCACATTCCGCTATCATATAAATGCAATAGTATTAAAACTTTACTGTTCAGAGCTTTTCATTTAACATCCACTTACACACTTATGCACAATGAATTTCGTTTTTTATTGAACTTTTTTGAATCTAATTTTTTTTCCACATTCTCTAGTTTATAAATACATTAATAAGTTTCTGGATTCTAGGTTTAACCCTCCCTCTCTTACAGCCTCTGTTCCTAAATTAAAACTATATCTTTCTTTGCCTTTCTATGAGCACATTCACATTAAACTTTCTAAAGACCTTTCTCATTTTCTTTTTAATACTTTCCCTCAACTTGATACCAAATTAATTTTCAATTCTTCACATAAAATAGCATCTTTCTGTAACCACAAGGAAAAGACCCCTGCTGCTCTCCAAGCCTCTGTCATTTATAAATTTAGCTGTGGTGGCTGCGATGCCTCCTATGTTGGTAGCACTCAGCGCCAACTCGCTGTCAGAGTGGATGAGCATCGAGGTATTTCCACACGTACAAATTTATTACTCAATAGCCCTTCTCATTCATCCATACGTGATCATGCACACACACTCGATCATCCTTTTAATTTCACTAATTTTTCTATATTGTCTCAAACGACGACTTCAATAACCAACTTACACATTCTAGAATCTCTCCACATCGCAGAAATTAAACCCTCTTTAAACTGTGATGGCGGACCTGTTAAGTTGTTACTACTCTGACCAGTCTGTATTAATGAAGTTTTTGCCGATGACTTTGTTGTTTTAATCCTTGAGTGTTATATTTCTAGTAAGTTTCTTTATTTTGTTTTCAAGTGTTTTCATGTGTTTTTATTTATTTATTATTATTATTATTATATATATATATATATATATATATATATTATTTTTTTTTTTTTTTGAGTTACCCATTTAGTGTAAATTTCATTTATTATTTAATTATCTATTTATTATTGTTATCGAATTTTTGTGCCTAAGCTTATTCTGAAGATTTGAGTTTCCGGCTCCGCTTGTTAATAAAGAAATCAATGATTGTTTAAATAGGATAAATGATAACTGTAGACATTTTATTTTACTTAAAAAAAAATTTTTTTTTGTTTATTCCAAACATTTAATTTATGTATAACTTTTCATATTGTAGTCCACTAGTTCAAAAATATATATATTTTTTCTTGTTATTCCCAGCCTGATGATGGAAACTGATAAGCTTTCCGAAACGTTGTTTTAACCTATTTCAATAAAGATTTTCCGATGTTGTCTAGAGCCTTGGTGCTACTTTTCATCCTTAAATTACGATACCCGGATTATAGAAGTTGGATCAGCTTTATACGACAACGATATGGCCAAGACACCATAGGTTCTATTAGACACTTGGAGGATCTTCATTTCAAACGCGAAAAGCGGAGGCTGGATCTTGAATTTTTAAGAACATGTAAGGCTTATAACGTTATTCCCAAGTTTATTAGATTCAAGCTTTTTACTAAGAGACTTTATAATAGCAATGTGTATCGAGGATTCCAATTTAAATTATTAAACAAAGAGATAACCTATAAATTTAAAGAGCACAAGCGTATAGCTTCACAATATCGAACCTGCCTTGATACTCTGCGTAATAAGTTATCATTTATTGACTTTGTATTTGTTACTAATAAATTATCAGTACTCGTAGCACGACGAGTGAAACTTTGTAAACAAAACCATACAGCAAAGCTAAATGCATTGGATTTACATTATGATGATTCTTTGCTAAATTCAGATAGATTTATTTTTAATTTTTCATCAAAGATTTTATCAATTAATGAGAAAAGATTGTTGGGTCTAGGTTTAAATTTTAGTTTACCTTGTTATAATATAAGTTTCGTAAAATATTTTGGGGCTTTTGAAAATTTGTTACTTTCACTGAAGAAGTTTGAACCTCGTAAATCAGATTTTAAAACAGTTACGCTTAAAATAAAACAGATTGCCCATAAACATTTTTACAGATTTAACCCTGCTAAAGTTTTTTCTTTTTTGATTACAAAGTCCGATTTTACTACTCTAAAAGCTATTAGACAGGACGATTCCATTATTATATGTAAGCCTGATAAGGGTAGAGGCGTTGTTCTTCTGAATAAAACAGATTACTTTGATAAAATAAATATCATTCTTTCCGATACTACTAAATTTCATAAGGTTACAAATAAATCTCCTATAAATTTATCACTCAATTTAGAAGATAAAATTAATCGATTTTTAAGAAAGCTACTAAAAAGTGAAAAGATAAGTAAAACCACATTTAATGACATCTATGCGCACGGCTCTTCCCCTGGAGTTTTATATGGTCTACCTAAAGTTCACAAAGATAACGTCCCAATTAGACCAATCCTGACAGCCTACAACACACACAACTATAGGTTAGCTAAATTTTTGGTCCCGTTTCTATCCCCGTTCACAATCAATGAATATACAATAAAAAATTCATACCAATTCAAAGACTGGCTCTCCAATTTAAATTTACACTCATTTTTTATGACTAGCTTTGATGTAGAATCTCTTTACACCAACATTCCTGTAGCTGATGCCGTGAATATTTTGCTAAACAATATTTTCGATTCTGTTACCCATTTTCACGGTTTTGACAAAAAAGAGTTTGGAACTCTTTTAAGACTAGCCACTCAAGATACCTATTTTTTCTTTGATCACTCCCTGTATGAACAAACTAATTCTTTGGCGATGGGATCTCCTTTGAGTGCCATCCTAGCTAATGCTTATCTTATGCACTATGAACAACTTTGGCTAAACAATTGTC
>JABUQX010012090.1:32500-40000 GCA_015478945.1 Trachelipus rathkii | reverse complement strand
AATCTACCACAACCTCTTTATTATTCTCTTAATTTAAACTTCTCTCCAACAGCTCCATCCTCCCTACTCGCCCTTTTTCTAGCACTTTGACGGCCATTGGGGCCTGGTTGCCTCTACGGCTAAAACTTATAATGGAGTGACTGCTTTCTTAGGGACGCTCGACTTCTGCCATAAGGTGGGGCAATCGTTGAGATGAGCAGGTCATTCCTTTCCTTCGACTAAATCTTTCTCTCCTCAAATCCGTATGGTTCGATCTGCTTTTCCGGCCATCAGGCCTAGAGACAGCGGCTTATCGGAGAATGGAAAAATTCTCGTTTTCTTCTACACTCTTCGCAATTTTCATTCAGCTGGTGTGCCGGGATACTCTTTCGACGAGCAAAGCGGGGCTTTCCATCAAACGAAAGTGCTTAACCCCTTGGTTCTCCCTACTATAAATCTTCTGGCCTCGGTGGGTGCCAAAAACATTCCTCGTAAATAACTTCGTAAATCTGCTTTTCCTCACTCTTATATCGATCTGATGGCTCCCGTCGCTAACTCTTCCAATAAAAAAGGCCAATCTCTATCGCCTTCCTAATTTTCCTCTAACTCAAACCCTGGACGATTTTTCTTGGCAGTTCCTCCTCCTCCTCTTCTTCTCAGCTGTCCTATGTCTTGCCTGTGATTACTTTGATCGGGTGCATGCGCTCCTGAAATCTATGAACGTAGAAGGCGGGTGGCCCGGCTGGCATTCCTCCCCGAGTTTGAGGGAGTGTTTACGTGCTGACCCCCGCCCCTCGTTCAAACTATAATTCTCTATGTCTCAAAACTAGTACTTTCCCTCAGTGTTGAAGGCACGCACATGTTCAACCGTTCCGAAAAAGGAAGCCCTTCTGATCCTTCTAACTATCGCCTTATTACTCTCACTTGTGATGTTTCTATCTAAGATTTTTAAGCCCTTCTCAACCTCTCACTTCTTTAGACCATCTGGAATCTCATTCTCTTCTTTTCCGAAGTCGCCATGTATGTTCTTTTCTGGCCCGTCAAGTTAACTGGGATATACTTTCTATTTAACCGGCCGATTTATGTGTTCCGACTCTTAGAACTTACGGAGAACTTGCTCGTGGTGGCGCTTTGACATATCATCCAAAAGCAATCTTGACTCGGATGGCACGCGCGACATGCTCTCAAGCTCCCCTCCCTTGTATGGGTTTCCTTCCTTTCTTCTCTGACTTACGTATGTCGATTTTCATTGACGGCATCGCCGCAAGATCGGCATTTGAGCCGCCATGCTAGACTTCTTCTTCTTTTTCTGTTAATAGTGGTGTTCCTCGGTTCTGTCTTATCTTCCACTTTATTCTTACTTTTAAATATCTTCTCACCTGCAACATCTAACTCATTCCACTATATGCCGAGACTCGACCCTTCATCTTAAACCTTCTTTCAATTGCTGCTCCCTCTTTTAATCTAGGAATGACCTCTCGTCCAATCTCTCCGAATATAAACCCGCCGATCGAGATGCAAGTTACGCTTGGGGTCGTCCCAACCTTGTGAAATTTAATTCTTTAAAAACTCTACTTCTAAAATCTCCCTCTCTAAAACACCTTTCTAAACTTTCCTATCTCTTTCGACGTTCTTCGTCTCCTCCTTTACAATTATAAACATCCCTTAGCCTCAACATACAACAAAAAAAAATGTCTTGGAAAACTCACATCACAACGGTTGCTAGGGCGGCCTCAAAGAAACTGCGAGTTTTGTTCAGACTCGAGACTTATTTCCTCTTCTCAGTTACTTCCCAGCTAGTACAAGGGTCTGCATCCGCCCTGTAGTGAATACTTGTCTCATATCTTGGGGCTCCGGTTTCAACCCGGCTTTTGAGTGTCGAGCTCAAAAGCAAAAGGGCTTATAATAAACTTTCTGTATTTCGACCTTCACTTGACCCTCATTTCGAACGGCGACAGAACTCACATAATGCGACGAAATATCTTACCTTAAATCATTTCTATAAGGTATCCCGTTCGTAGCGCAGTGTTCGAGGAAATACCACTCGAGCGTGCGCCACCACTTTCTCGCCCTTCGAGCACAAGGGGTGCTTGTCGCTCACGAGTTCTTGTGTAGATATGTAACTCAGGTAGTTCGCTGCTGCCTTCCTCTTTCTGCCACCCTTTCTGTGGAACTCTCTTTCATCTTCTGTGTTCCGCTGAATTAAATCTCCCTCACTTTAAAGCCTGCGTCTACGTTCATCTGCGTAATTTGCGCTAGCGGATGTAATTTTGGCGTGTAACACCCCCCTCCTGAAAGGCTCTGCCCCAATCGTGAGTGATTGTGAACAATTATTAAAAAAAAAAAAAAAAAAAAAAAATATATATATAATATATATATATATATATATATATATATATTATAATACTAGAATAATATATATATGTGTGTGTGTGGTGTGTGTTTGTGTGTGTGTGTTTGGTGTGTGTGTTGTGGTTGGTGTGTGTGTTGTGTGTGTTGTAGTGTGTGTGTAGTTGTAAACTCCAGCAATAAAAATGCTGATGTTACAACTGACAAGTACTAAAATGTATAAAGTAACATTTAGAGCTATTCACCAGATGTATACAATGGAAATTTTTAAATCCTGCAATTAAATTTATAATTAAGAATAATGCAATATTGGCAAACAAGACTAATATGATATAAAATTATATTTTTTTTTTTTGAGTTTTTGCCTTACTATTGAAAATACTTTGAAATATAATTTTAAAAATTAAATATTTTACATTAGATTTGGCTGCTATTTTAAATGTAAAATAAATCTAATTATAAATGTAAAATTTTAAAAATCGCATCGTAAATAATACTCTATCACTTAGAGAAAATTTTCTACCGAAATCCTTCCAAGTAGCTTCAGAAACACCATTCTCATAAATTGTGGGGCAAAAAAACTCTCTTGTAAACTACATTGAAATTTAGCACGCTAAATTCTGGTAGGTCAACAAACAATACCGCGACCTTGATATAGACCTTTATATTACCATAAAGCTTCGTAGATATGCCTCAATTTTTAACTGATACAAATAATAATAAAAATAATAATAATAATAATAATAATAATAATAAATAATAATAATATAATAATGAATAATATTATTAATAATAATTAATAATAATACATATAATAATAATTAATAATAATAATAATAATAATTAATAATTAATAATAAATATATAATAAAATAATTAATAATAAGATAATAGTAATGGATTATAATTAATCAATAATAGATAATAAATAAAATAATAATAATAATTAATAATAATAATAATTAATATAATAATAATAATAATTATTAATATTTAATATTAATATTATATAATATTAATATTAATAATAATAATAATAATAATAATAATAATAATAATAATAATAATAATAATAATAATAATAATAATAATAATAATAATAATAATAATAATAATAATAATATTAATTATAATGATGATAATAATTAATAATTAATTTAATATAATAATTTTAATTAATAAAATAATAAAATAATAATAAATAATAATAAATAATAATAAATAATAAATAATAAATAATAATAAATATTAATTAATAATAACAATAATAATAACAATATTATAATAATAATTTAAAGTGAAGAAAATTAAATAATCAAAAAAATAACAATAAATAAACAATAATATAATAAAATAATAATAATATAATAATAATAATAATTAATAATAATAATAATAATAATAATATTAACTAATAATTAATTAATAATAAGGTGAAGTAATTGTGGAATGAGTTTTGGTCTTTATCATTTGCCAGGAATCCGAACACGATTTTTTATTTGATAAATTAAAAAAGTCAAAATTAAAACTTTATTTTAAATAAAAAAGAAGTTTCAACACCTTATAACAAATATTAAAAAAAAAAACAATTCATAATTATTTATTTAAATCTAAGTAACCTAACGTAACTTAACCTAAAAAACCAAATTATATATAATATAATATATATATAATATATATATATATATATATTATATATTATTATATAATATTATATTAATATATATATATATCATATATATATATATATATATATATATATATTTATATATATAAATAATATATATAATATTATTATTTATAAACGAACCTTAAAACCTTTTTTATCGCTACCACCGCTGTCTGTACAATGTTTGTTCGAAAAAACGTAAAAATGTCAAAAACTTTGACTCCGGCTACATTTTTTCACACATAAATTAAGAAGACAATTAAAAATAATAATAATTAATAAATTTTAATAATTAATAATAATATATAATAATAATAATAATAATAATATAAAAGTAATAATAATAAAAATTAATAATAATAATAATAAATTAATAATACTTCTCAAGTATTGTGACGGGAGCGTTTTTTTTCAAGAATCGGTGGGAAGGGGGAAAAAATTCCCCCAAAATTCCTTCTCTATTCTGTCCGGAGTCCAAACTGAATTCACTTAGTAGCACTATATAATAATATATATATATAAATATATATATATTATAATATATATATATATATATAATATATATATATATATATATATATATATATTATATTATATAATATATATATATATATATATATATATATATATATATTATAGGTTGAAATTTTTATGTAGGTTTGCCATATAAAAAACACTGTATATTTGAAAACACTGATTGAAGAATATTTTTATAATTGATTGCCGAAACATTTACGAAGTCTAACAATATAAGGTTACCATCTTTTAAGATCAGAAATATGGGACACACACATCCATCTATATATATATAAGCCGAAAATTGATTTTAGGGATCTTTTGAACAATAGCAATTGATTTTTCATAGAGGGTATTGCACTCTGTAAGAGGCTATTGCCGGCTCAATGGCATACACCCTTAAATCTCATGGTTTAAATCCTTTCATTACTTTCATACCGTATGTATCATATTAAAAGCTTGTTATTTGTTTGGCACCCTTTCCCCAAGGAAAGAGACGCAACATATGAAGGGAGGATCTTAGGTCCCAGCCCTCACACGAGAAGGGTTGATTACTCCGTGAGAGGATGAAGAGGCCCTCATAGGATGAGGATGCTCTGAGAAAAGTGTTAATTCAAACCAAACGCCGGAAGGCTATTTAGGATAGGAAATCGTGCCAAATCTATTATTGTTAGTTTTATGTGTATTTTATTATATTGCTAACGACGATTAGTGCATATAATCATATCCTATTTAATTATCTGATTAAAAAACCATAATTTGTCATTATCAAAATTTACATCATAATATAAAGGCCACTTTACGTGAAAAGGTAAACTCTTAAATCAATTCCCCGCATCAAGAAATTCCATTGTGGACGGCAATAGTAAAGTCTCAAAGTAATCATGATACTTATCAGCAGATCAATGATGATTCGGTCCTAAGACATCTCTGGCGCACCAGAACGATCACGGTTGACACGAAAGGGTCTCCTGGTAACCCAAGGGAGCGACAGGGAACGAAAACCCCAACTACCCAACCCACACAATGAACATCATTGAAAGAAGCACCAAAAATCAGTAAGACACACACCAATTAAAACTACATTACAACACAAAAAATCATATTCAAATTAAATTCGATAAAAAACAAAAAAAAACCGTACTTTCTTCGTATTGCAGTGCCCGTAAATTAATGATATTTGACAAAATTTTAATTATATTTAAATTTTTAGTCAATATAATAATAACGTGAAGAATAAGCTTCTATTAACCTTCATTTAAAATGTAAGAAACTAAAAATTGTAATCTTAGAACAACTCGAATAGAACAGAAAAAAAAACCGTGCTATGGTGTTTTCGAAAGTTTGAGAGTCAAATCAAAGCTATTGGAGCATGGGCTTAATGTCAAACCCTAAGTTGACTCAAAGACGACCGCCAAAACACTAGTCGTAACAACAGCTACGAATAGTAGTCAACAAGATGTTCGTTATGCTTTTAAATACTCAAAAACGAAAAATACTTCGAGTAAGAGGAAAGGAAAAATCGGCCAAATACCTTAACGAAGGCCACTCTCACATGCAATTCAAAACCAATCTGTTTCTTCTCAATGCTGAGTGGAAATTCGCTTTCCGACACCTTCACGGCCCAAACGATAAAGCCAATTTGTTTCATTCGATATTTAGACTTTCCAATTCCTGGAAAAATGATGCACAAATTTGGGATAAAAGCGGTGAACAATATCTTTAAACTTCATAAAATAAAAAGTGGCCAAGAAAAAATAAGATTAATAGCGCCAATGCTCCCGATTCATTTGTTAGCCACTATCAAAACCCCAATCAAAAATAACACCTATAAAGAATTGGTGAAAACCATAAATAAAAAGAAGAAACCTACAGCAAACATCAAAAAGATCAAAATATACGAAATGTCCCTTCCAAGGAAACCATACGTACAGGCGAAAACTTTCCCATAGTGAAATTTTTGTCGCGTGAAAGGAAAAAACCATTGGGTGAAAACTCCGCACAAAACCTTTTCAAAAAACAACAAACTTTAGCGAAAGAATACTTCTTAGACAAGCTGCCTCTCACTGTGTCCCAAAATTTAAACGAAATCACAGAAAGTGTAAGTATACACACACTCACTTACATTATATGGCAGACACCCTGTACAGAATCACGAACGAATAAAAATTAAAAAGAAAAAAGGAAAAACAAAGAACAACGGTCGGCAACAACGCCTCCTCTCACCTCGAAAAAAAAAAAAAAAAAAGAAGAAGTGAGAGTCCGCTATTCACCCAAGAAAAAGAATCTACAACCTACCTAAATAAATGAAAAATACTTGTAAACAAACTTTAAAACATAGTGGGGCAGAAATAAATGTAATTAGAAAAATAAATGCTAAGAACACTAATAGATAAACAGAAAAATTCATAAATAGTCAGTCAATAAGTATAACATACCACCAAGAACCACCACCACTAAACTAAATAAAAAAATTAAAAAACAAAATAAAAATATAAAATTAACTACTACTACTACTACTACCTACTACTACTACTACTACTATACTACTACTACTATACTACTAATACTACTACTACACTATAATAATAATAATAATAATACAATAATAATAATAATAATTAATAATAATAATAAATAATAATAATAATAATAATAAAAATAATAATAAATAACAATACGGATCTAGGACAAAATGGTGGAAAACGATGGAAAAAACAATTAAAGTTGAAAAATTGTGAATCCCGTATATAAGGAAATTGTGATCAAATGAACCACCGTAAATCTATGTCAAAAGGGAAGCATGTGCCCTCTTGTGTTAAAAAGAATAACTAAAATCTCCGATAAAAATAATCAAGCTAAAAATATTACAAAATAATAAAAATGTTCTATCAAAAATGAAGCCAAAAACGGCAAATGTAAATTAAAAGTTTCCAAAATTGGTGAAGTGCTGTGTCTTACATATAATATCTCTTGTGCAGTCAATA
>JABUQX010012090.1:5000-25000 GCA_015478945.1 Trachelipus rathkii | reverse complement strand
GCCTGAGGGAATAGTAAAAAGACATAAAGATTGGAGGACAGGAGTCAGAGATAATCTACAAGTAATCAGAGCAAATGAGTCAAAGCAAACATAATGATATAAGTTAATGAACCACTTCCATATCAATTTAATTATAAAGTCATTAAAATTCATAAGAAATGATGAAACGTTATATGTAAGATTCACATTAGTTGGACGCGGAAGTACTTAACAGCTGTAGATATCGAACCTATAAAGGTTATCATAGCCCACCTAGGTAGGAAAAAATTGACGTAGGTAAAGGCTAAAGTGAGAATACGCTAGTCCAATTTCTTGACAGATTTGAAAATTATTGTGAAAAAATGTACCCTGGATCAATAGAGGGCAGTTGCCGGTTATTGGGTCCCATTTGTGAAGGACCCATCTTGATAGAATTGTAGTATATGGAGTGATGAGACGTAGGTATTAGCAATTAATACTTGGTGCGTAGTATGAGAGTAGTGTGTGTGAAAAATCAAATTGCCTTGCAATGTGTTAGTAAGATGAGGATAGTCGAAGTAGTCAGGAAAACTGAAACTAGAAAAATGTTGCTGATTTGGAAAGCAACCTCTTGAAGAAGATGAGTTCTGGCAGGCAGTTATGCCTTGAGATTGGATGGGTTTGGCTCAGAGAGGCTTTCCCTGATTCTTGATATTCGAGGAATGAAAGCTGGTTAGAAAACGTTCCTGGAGAGTATTCCGCATAATATGAGAAGAGTTCAAAGTATATGTGCTTATCTTATTGAGGAGTCACATAGTAGCATGTCCTACTAAAAAGGTGCCAGACGAACCTCGTCTTCAATGAGATATCCCTTAGGGAGACGCCTAAGACATAGTTGTAGCTATGGGTGGAAACAATCTGTTTAACGAGAAATAAATTTCTATAGCAGACACACACATAAAAAATAGTAATATACAACACTGATATATTTTAAGTTTAAACTGCAGAAAAATAATTATGCTCAAACTCCTTCTATTGGAGATATGGTGGCCGCTTATCACGAGCCAAAAACAAAAGCAAAATTAAGAGTGATAATAAATCTATGTTGAATCCGAGAGAGTATGATCAGACCAAAGCTTTCCCAAAATAATGTAAGCCCAAGTTGTGGCATCCGTGATGATGATGTCGAGCGCAGAAAAATCGAGAATAAACCAGCATAAAGAGCGCAAGAACAAATCAGAGTGGAGCTCATATGAGACTTTGGTATACAGCCTTTATAATTACTGAGTTTGCCACAAATCTCTAACATAAATGAATACACTGCACGCTTAAAACGATATCACAGAATCTCTTCCGTGACTTCTATGGACTCTCACAAATATCCAACCAAATCCAGATGAGTAATTGCCCAGTGGTGCTATCTGGCGGACGTCCTCACTAAGAAACGTGTCAGATAATCCCTCAAGAAAGAAAATAACCGTGAGTCTAGTGAAATTGGAGTGGACGTGGTGCGAAGATGTCTTGCGCAATGAAAGCATATGGACCAGAGACACCAGAATGAGCAGTTGACCAAGGGGAGATTTAGTATCTATGTCTTAACCCCGCTACTAATCAGGCTCTTATCTCAAAGCGAAACAATAGACCCTCTGGACAAGGAAAAATATCAGCGAAAGAAAAGAAGGGCCACACATTCGAATAACCTGCCGTACACGGCAAAGAACAAATGCTTTGCGATGCCAGAAGAAGGACATTGTAGAATTCAGGAACTGCCTGACTAGAAAACCGCAAAGTGTGCGACTATGTTGTTCCCTTTTGTGGCAGGAGAACATGTTGGGGCAAAGATTGTACAACAGCAAGAAGGGAAACTAGGTACTCTGATGTGGCAAGACCGCACATCAGCAGTCAGAAGAAAAAAAATTCGCGGTTTTAGAACTTGTAATCCCTTGTCCAATAGAGAACATAGAGGGTCAAGCATATCCTGAACGGTCTCAGGAAGAAAGGACTCCAATAACAAATACTGATCAATTTAGTAAAGAAACTGACCAACAAATCATGATGGAAGAAAATCAACTAGAGAACATTCCTAATGCTAAAGAAAATGAACAGGATGAAAAGATTGACCAAAGTGAAATAATAGGTATACATATTACCTCCACAACAATAGAAACGTTATTACTTAATGTAAACATCAGGGGGCAACCCGAAATAATTAATGTGAGAGCTTTTGTGGATACAGGAGCTAGTATAAGTTTAATATCTGCTAGTTTGTTTGAAAAATTGGATCACAGAAAATACCCATTACATGAGACACCATTCAAACGAGTGTCCGGAATAGGACAAGTACTTTTCCCTGTAATGGGAGCAGTTACCCTTTCATTGGAATTTTCACCTACTTATTACACCAAAGCAAGTACCTTTGTAATAATTCCTGATGGAATCACTGAATATGAGCTAGTTATTGGGTATGACATATTGCGGGAAGAACATCTATTGCCTGACCCCCATAATGGTGAATTGGTCCTACGACGAGAAAATATGGTGACACCAGTTTCTACGGATGTCCGACACACCAGTGAAAAAGAATATCATTGTAGAGTAGCAGAAACCACTACCATACCACCCAAAAGTTTTTCAGCTTTAGAGATTAGTATTAATCTCCTCAACATATCTGACGAAGACCTGATCCTACTGGAAAACAACCCAAATGATAAAGTAATAGTGGGACCAGGAGTATTATCTCTAGAACAAAATAAAACCATCATAATGGTTCAAAATACTACTGATAAAATACAGAAATTAAAAAGGGGCCAGAAGATCGGCCAGTTAGAAATAATAGGCAAAGAGTGTCCAGCCATAAACTTGGTGGAACTTAATCAAGAAAAGAAAAATGATTATGAATCATGGACCCCAGAAAACTTAACAAACGCATTTCGTCTAGAGGAGGCGGACATATCACCCATAGAAAGAAATCAGTTATTAACCCTCCTTTCTAAATATCCCACAGTACTCAGCTTAGGGGATTCTGATGTAGGTTGTACATCCATCCTCAAACATAGGATAGAGACAACTACAGAAGATCCAGTCCAAGTGCCCGTAAGAAGACTGCAAGGACCAGTTTTGAGAGAGGTAGAAGAATGTTGTCAACAGCTGGAGAAGGACGGAATTATTCAACGAAGTAAGTCGCCGTATTCTGCTCCAGTGGTGCCAATCCGCAAACCTGATGGCACTATACGATTATGCATTGATTACCGCGCATTAAATAAAATCACCAGAGGAGACAGTTTTCCCATTCCTAATTTAATAGACATGCTTTTCAGTCTACAAGGCATGAAATATTTCTCGACCATAGACCTGGTAAAGGGTTATTACCAGGTAGAAATGGACGAAGACAGTGTGGAAAAAACCGCTTTCACCACTCCTCTCTCTCACTGGGAATTCCTAAGAATGCCATTTGGAGTCAAAAATGGACCCGCTACATTCCAGCGAGGCATGAGGATGGCTCTAGCCAAAATACCATGGACTAGTGTCATGGTATATTTAGATGATGTCCTCATCATCAGTGACTCATTTAGTAAACACCTTGAAAATTTAGATAGGGTTTTACAGGCTTTCCAAGAAACAGGGTTTAAAATAAAACCTGCTAAGACCGATCTACTTCGCAAACAGGTGAAATATCTGGGACATTTAGTTTCTGAAGAAGGTATGATTCCCTTGGATAAAAACCTTCAGGGAATCATGGATTTTCCAGCTCCAACAACGATAAGGAAAGTGAGGCAATTCCTTGGGATGGTAAATTTTTACCGTCGCCACATTCCCAGGTGCTCAGAAATGGCAAAACCGTTATTTGAACTACTTAGTCTAAAGAACGTAAAATGGACTACTCAATGCCAAAAAGCTTTTGAAGACCTAAAGAAAGCTTTGGCAGATCCTCATGTATTATCTTACCCTGATCGCTCTGAAGATGCTTCACCTTTACTATTGTATGTAGATGCATCCAATATAGGTGCTGGAGCTTGTCTAGCTCAAGAACAAAATGGGGACCATCGTCCCATTGCTTATATTTCAACAACTTTCTCTAAGGCAGAGCAGAGATACAGTACTACGGAACGCGAAGTAGCTGCTATTCGCTGGGCTGTAAAATCTCTTAAGCCATTTTTGTATGGAATCAAAGTTTTAATCCATACTGACCATAAACCACTACTCTATCTGAACAACATGACACTAGTGAACCAAAGAGTAGCTCGAACATTAGAAGAAATTAATGATATAGATTATGAACTAATCTATATTCCTGGGAAGGAAAATGTCATCGCTGACGCCTTGTCACGATCACCTGTTCCTGACATTAAAGAAGAAGACATAAAGGATCAGAAACAGATCCCTGCTGGATATGCAGAAGTTCAAATGCCAGGAGGGGGAGATTCTTTGTTCCAGAGTTTCTCAGTATGGCTTTATGGTACACAAGAAAAACATCAAGAAATAAGAGAAGGGGTTGTGCAGGAGTTGATAGACAACCGTGCAACATACAAATTACCCATGGGAAAGAGTAATATTTCCATTACGAAACAACTCCGTCTCATGAAGCATACAGGACAATTGCCAATAGTGCAGGCCATAGAAGCTTTTGGTACACTTTTCAAGGCTAAAGTATTAGTATATTATGGGAACAGTAAGCCTTTGCAATTTGGGTGTCAACAAACCAATAAAGTTTGTGCTTTATTATGTTTGGGAGGATTCCACTACAACTTATTAGTGGGAACTAGCAATGACAATTCAAACCATCTTCAGAATGAACCTATAGCCGTTTTAGAAGAAGTCAGGGAATATGATTTGCTGAATGAATCCTTAGATGAGCAATCAAGTATATCATTACCAACTGCGGTTGAACAAAGGGATCAAGTTAAAACCGGTGGGGAGGTGCCCAAAACACCTAGAATATATCAATTATCTATAATTGATCATGAAGACACACATTGGGATGAAATATCCATAACACCGGTGGAAATTAAAGATTATCAACAAAATGATCGTGTATTAAAAAGATTATACCAGGCTGTTAAAAATAATAGGCCTTTGACAGGCAATCTTAAACCGTATTTACGTTTCAAGAAATATATTTCATCCAAGATGGTCTCCTATGTAAATTAACCAAATATGAAGAAACAACTTACATCGTCCCTTTTACTTCCTTTACTAATTTGGCAATAATGGCCCACATTAATTTCGCGCATATAGGCAAAAACAAATTACGTGCCTTAGTAACTAGGTATGTTTGGAATCCAAAGGCTTATGATATATGTTATGACATTGCTACAACATGTTACAAGTGTCAGGCATCAAAAATTGCTAATATTATATATACTCCACCAACCATAAAAATTACAACTGATTTTCCATTTGAATTGGTGGCTATGGACCTGTTACAATTACCCAAAACCAAGAAAGGAAATAATTATGCATTAGTTATGGTAGACCACCACTCAAAATGGATCGCTGCAATTCCCATACCTAATAAAAAGTGTAAAACAGTGACTAATGCATTTCAACAAAATATGTTACCATATCTCCCAAACATACCAAAGAAAATATTGACAGATAATGGTCGGGAATTCATCGGCCCAGAGTTTGAAGAAATGCTGCAACTTAATAATATACGACACATTTTGACAACACCTTACACTCCTTCATCAAATGGAGCTGTGGAAAGAGTTAATAGAACTATAATTCAGTACTTAAGAATGACTATCAAAGATTACACCTTGTGGGATGCAGAGTTGCCAAGAATAGTTATGATATATAACCATACTGAACATTCCCAATTAGGTCTGTCTCCTTGTGAATATATTCTCCAAAAACAACACACACCCTATAGCGGACTATCTTGGAGAACTGAAGATATATTTTGGCAACCAGGACATTCTCATTATCAACCTTACCAGCTGCACCAAAAAGTAGGTTTAAAAATACATTTACCGGGTGATTTGGTAACTAACAAATTCCGTCCTCGTTACCATGGCCCTTATGAGGTAATTAAAGTTAATGAAAATATGATTACCTATGTACTTGAATCAATTGAGGGAAAACAGTACAAAGTCCATCATCGCCAATTACGGAAGTGGTTGTTACCACCTCATTATTTAGAGAACAATGAATTATTTCAAAAATGGGCTATGAATTTAACTGATGATGACCTTTTTGAAAAAGCTGAAAAAGCCCAAGGACTAGAGAGAAAAATTGAATTAAATGAGGAAATCATTGATGAAGAGAAAGGAGCTTCTAGTCAAGATCAGTTAGAAATAACTGGCTTGGATGACTCAGATGACTTTGAGTTTGAAGGTTTTGAAATGACTGAAGAAACAGTGGTAACCTTCCAGACAATAAAAAATAAAATGCAAGAAATGCAAACCCAAATGAACTTACCTATAACTTCAGTGTCTTCTCCATCCTCTCCTAACTCACCTAAAGAAATTGAGCAAATAGAAATTATTGAAAATCTTTCAGATATTGAACTTTCTAATCTGTTGCCAGAACCAACACAAAATGAAGAAAATGACCAATCAATTTCTTTGATTAGCAGTACACCAGAATCAAGTTTAAAAGAATTTTTAATGGGGCATCTTGTGAGGAGTAGTAGAGCTTTACAAGAAAGGCAACCAAATGAAACTGTAATCAGATGGAGTTTAAACACTCACAGAGAAAATAGAAATGCTCAGTCTCTTCATAGAGAAAATTTAGATGAAGTTAAAAGACGATTATCCTTAAATGAGACTCCCCTTGAGATGGAGGAGGAGAGAGACGATGCGCCTAGCGAGTTTGATTTTACTGGATTTGTAGAAAATGAAAGAAATGAGGTAGAGCCAACTACTATCAATAATGATGACAGGCCGCATACACGATCGCAAGGATTGTGTCAGGACATTCCAAATGTACAGCCATTCATTTTAGAACGAAAAAAAAATTAATAGTAAAAAAAAAAAAAAAAAAAAAAAAATTGTATATAGTATATATATATATATATATAAATATTTAAAAAAAAAATCAAAATGTAACATAATAGAAATTAATCATTTTTAGTTTTTCTTTTACAGATATTGATCATTGGACACTCCTGGGTCCGAGATTTAGAGAAGGAGCATTGCCAAGAGGACTTTGGACCAAATGTGGAAGTAGTTTATGCCCCATATCCTGGAGCTAGATTGCGAAAATTACAAAGATCCCTAAAGGATCATCTGGACACTACATATAATCATTTGATGGTTTTTACACTAATTACTGAAGCATATCAGAAAGTAGAATTGGGGAGTGAGATCAGTAAGAAATCTTATGATGTGATAAGGGCTAACCCCTTATTTGACTTACAATATTTTTCCAACCGATTTGCAGAATTTACAAATGCTGCAACTTTGTTATGCCCGGGGATTAAGATCTGGCTCATGATTCCTCCACTTGTGGATTTGATTTACTTTAACCAATTACGGATAAATTCTTTCCCCGCCTCTATTAACCAAATATTACCAAGATCAAAGATTTAGAGATCGTCAATTACATAATGATGTGGTAGAAACCTATGATAAAATTAATCAGCTTCAGGAGGATGATTACCAATGGCCTGGAAAGAAGTTGTATCCTATAATGCTCACCATAAATAGAACAACCAGATTTAGAAGACAAGTGAAGCCATTTTTGAAAGGAGAAATTGTAACACTGGGCAGTAATGGATTTTTACGAGATGGATTACATCCTGGAAAAGATATGATCAGAAAATTATGGAGGCTGGTTAAGACAGAAATCCCATTAACTAGCTCTAGCAATGTTCCCCAGTTAGAAATAGGGGCAAACCCTTTACCAACGATTACTATAAATGAAGAAACTACAAGTGAAGAACCAAATCTTGAAGTAGAATCACCTCCTCAATTACAGTCAAGTTCTTCACAAGTTTGTGAGAGTACCCCAACTTCATCGGTAATTACCTCTGAAAGGGCAACAACTCCCTCAGAAACCATTACAAGAACTATCTTTATTACAAGTCAGGGAACAAAAATCAAAACAAATGTTCTAAATATTACTGAAGCAGATTTAATGCCCTCCTCTTCTGATTCTGAAAGACCAGTCCAGACTAGTCTTCAGAGTTTACCAATGGAGACGGATTCTGTTTCCGTTGTCCCCACTGGGGAGGTCACTGGGCAACAAATGTTTACATCCCCGGAAGAGTTATTAGTTCCCGAGGGGGTGGCACATGATAATAACCCTTCCACGTCCACTGGAGCAATCCCAAAAAGGACCTTATCTGGTTTACTGGAACAGAGTGAGGAAGCCATGCAACCAATTTTCTCCAATTTACCAAGGCCCAGTCATCAAAGGGCAGATAGATTCCAAGGCAGAATAGAGGTTCACCCTATGGATAAGAGAAGAAAACTCTCAGATGAATTCAAAATAGAACAAGAAATTGAACAGCTTGCAATGAAGAATATAACTTATGCTCTTGGTTACTTTGCTGGCCAGGGACATATTATTTCGGAAGAGGAGTTGAGAAGGAGAATGAGGCATTATTTTTGATGAAATATAATATTTTATTTTTACTACAAGTATAGTTTTGTTTACATTTTTAAAGAAAGAATTTTTATTTGAATTAAACCCAAGCATTCCTTGGTAAAGTTTATTAAAGAAAGTTTGATTTGTAATAATGCCAAGGAAGCCTTGGTAACAAGGAAAGAGTTTATTTTTGAAACCATTTTTGGAAACTACAAAGGAAGTTTATTTTTATTAAAACCAAAAGTTCTTTGAAAAGGAAAAAGTTTATTCTTATAAACTATTATTATTTAATATAATTAAATAATGGTTATTTATAACCAATCTAGAAAAGATACAGTAACTTTACCCCACGTTGTTGTCTCAACAACGGGTGGGGAGGAATAAAGTGGTATTACTGTTTTTGTATTTTTCAGACCAATTAAGAACGTTTTAGACGGTATTTTCAATTACAAAAATAATTAAGGATAAGGATAAAACCTACTTCAAACGACTGGAAATAATCTTTTCAATTGCCTGGAATTTAAATATTATACTGAGTTGAAGATCAACAACAATAAATCAATTTATTAAAAGCAATTAAAGCAAATAAAAAGAAGAAAAAGAAAAGGTTTCATAAAAGTCAGCCAAAACAATAACAAGAAGATTTTACCATCATTACTAAACTTACCACTTGAAAAGGATAAATTCCCCTAAAAAGGGTTAGTTATTAATTCTTAAAGTTCTAAAGAATGAAATAAATGCACAAAATAGATTTATATTGATTCAAGATATGATTTTTCAAACTCGACCTGATCACTGTTATTTTTAACAGGGAACAAGTCTGGGAGTTAAAACTCTTGAGTTGACCACCACTAAATAACTAAGAAGATATCCAAAAGGAACACACCATCAACCATTATTGTGGAATTTTCCTATATTACAAATATCAAGAACAATAAATATCAACATATCAAAGAAGTTTATAAAGTAGCAGGTGGTGGGTTAGCATTAATCCTACTAACCCCAATCACTAACCCCAGGATGGTGAAGGTATGTTTTTAAATATATTATTAAATTATAAAGTTATAAATATAAATTTGTAAATATAGAGTTAATTATTAAATTACATCTAAATAATTTTTGTTAATACTTAAATATATATATTACAAATATTTAAATATTATTGAATTAGTTAGTTAGTCAGTTTATTTCTTAAGTATATATGTATATTTATCACATTATTAAATTAAATTATTATTATTAAGATAACATTTAAGCACGTAGTTACGCATCTTAAACTTCTATAAATTATAAATATAGCCTTAAATGTTCACATCCTTCTTTTAAAACCCTGCATTGCGCTTTTGCATTACTGGCTTGCGATTTAAAATTTTTGTGTAAGTAATTACTGTTCTTTTTCCCAATAGCACCATCCCTTTTATTATGCACCATCTTTCCTGGATTATTTTTAATTCCAGTTTCAGTGGACGAGTGTGTCCAATTCTACACGCAGCAGGACCCTTATGGTCTGAAGCAATTGTCTTGCCATTTCAATAGAAGAGAGGTCATTTCTTCCTTCCTTAAACGAATACCAAGACAATAAGAAAAGCTTAGATAGGTTAGTCCCTTCTTATTCCCTTTTCTTATTTTATTGCCAGCACCATTATAATATATATATATATATATATATATATATATATATATATATATATATATATATATATATATATATATATATATATATACCGTATATATATTCTGTTACAAAAGTCCATCCAAGAAAATTTCACCTTTTTTGTTGACCAGTGTAGTTTTCTTTATTTTTCCTAAATGGATGACCGAACTAAATAACTATTCGGCCGAATAGCGAAGTGATTATTCGCCGAATATTCGGTATTCGGCTGAATACTTTTAGCCGAATATTCGGTATTCACCTTTTCATACGGCACTCTCCTACTTTTATATATATATATATATATATATATATATATTTATATATATATATATATATATAGATATATATATTTATTAATATGTTTTAGGTGTGTAAATTGAACTGAATTTTTGTCTGCCGGAACCGAAATTAGCCTGAATCACCAAAAATATTCTGGTCAGTAACTCTCGAATTTTCTAATGAACTTTCCTTTAACTATAAAGAAATGTAAAAAATAATTAATATAACTTTAATTTAAAATTTTTTATTTATATATATATATATATATATATATATATATATTTTATATATATATATATATATATATATATATATATATATATATATATATATATATATATATATATATATATATATATATATATATATATATACTTTATATATATATATATATATTTTATAAATATATATATATATATATATATATATATATATATATATATATATATATATATATATATATATATATATATATATATATATATATATATATTGAGATATATTTAATCTATCTTTCTTATTTTTTTCTCCTTCCCACAGAACTAGATTTTTGATTTAATTGATCATCCAGAGGAGGTGATCATTGCCAAAGTTTTTTAAGAATATCTAAAAGGATATAAAAAGAACATCTAAAAGAAAGAAAAGCAAGAATAAAACAGCAAACCAAAATCAAAATAAAACAAATTAAAGAGTTTTTTGGAAGAAGAAAAGAAAAACACAAACGGATTAAAGACATATAAAAGAAAGAAGATAAGAATAAAAAGAATAAACCAACACTTAAGATCTAAATAGAGAATTAAGGAAGAAAGACAAGACAGTCTACCCTTATAAAAGGGTAAATAGTTTATATTTATACACATTTAGAAAGATTGATTAAGTAAATAGAATGGATGGGAAATTGTGATGTACTGACTTATATTTCTTGTTCAGGTCCCGATTGTAAGGCAGTATACAAACAGCGAACTTGAAGAAAACCAGCAGCCATTTTCTTGGAAGATCTAAGATCGTTACTGTTAGGGAACGTAATTACCACTGTGGAGTTCCCCTTTTTCAAATTGTTTTGAGTTCCATTCTACTGAATAATGGTTTCCCCCAAGGTACACCCTATTTTATAACGTTCAACAATTTAGTAGATATAAATCGGAATTAATTTAATTTGGCCATCAGCAAATAAATTACATGTACCAATTCTCTCGCATTATTAAAACCGCACATCCGCAATTATTAAAGCCGCACATCCGCAGTTATTAAAACCGCACATCCGCAATTATTAAAACCGCACATCCGCAATTATTAAAGCCGCACATCCGCAGTTATTAAAGCCAAAAATCCGCAGTACTGTATTCAATCCGACAACCTGCAATAACTAATTCTGTAATTTGAACTATTAAAAGTACGTCCAAAAATTGTTATATAATCGCCGTCCGTTTGTAGGAAATCGATCTTAATTGTTTTTTGAATTTATTTTGTTATAATATTCTTCATCTTATATAAATTATTTTTATTTTTTCATTTTTATCTATATTATTTTTATGAATCATATTATTTATTCTCATTTTATATATATATATATATATATATATATGTATATATACATATATATATATTTATAATAAGTTTAAATTGTACATATAATTATACATATAAACGAAACATTTACTTAATTCCTAAGCATTAAAGTTGAAAAACCAACCAAAAGTTTTAATAATCTTTTTTTTATTATTTATTTATAAAGAGGTTACATTAATGGATGAGTCGTAAGTTTGAAAACAAATAAGGTCAGAATAATATGGTGAGTACCAAAAATCAATAACAGTGGATATAGCCCCACTGTGGTTGCAGTTTAATCCCACCTAGTTTATTTCCAACAGGCAGAATAATTCCAAGAACAGAAAAGAAGGTTAAATAACTGGATTTCAATTTAAAAAGAAAAGCAAGAAAAGTTGATCTTCCACTGCATGTCCAACAACTCTGTTATTGGAAGAACTCTCGTCACAAATTTTCGTACCAGCTGAAAGAGAACGAGAGCCTTCTGGAGAAGAAAAGGATTTTCTTGGATAGTGAGGACCTCCTTTCTCTCATCAAGTTAAAAGGTATTAACATAATTTGGTAGCAGAGCGTAGTTGTTCCTTTTTAGGAAAGCTCGCTCTGCTCGGCTGCCCAGTGCTAATTACTCAATTGTCATCAGAAGTTGAATTGTTAAATCGTCATCATGACGGATGGAATGAATGCCTTGTTGGAAAAGAAGTCAGAAGAAGGGGAGATATTGTTCAGGATGGTCACATCCCCATTCCACCAAACAATAATGGAATACCAGCAGGTCCTGCAAATTCATCTGAAGAGAATCCGACCCCGGTTCGAAATCCCACAGTGGTGACCATTGATTCACAGGCCCTGCAGGGAATATTACAACAGAATAAGGATTTGATGGAAAATATGACCACTTTGATAGCATCGTTGACAATGGATAGGAAACCAGGAAAAGTGATACCACCGGGGAAATATAGAATTGAGACTGGTGAGACCATGGTGCAGTTTTTGGAAAGATTTGAAAGGTATTGTGCTGCCCAATATCCTGGATCAACGGATGGGATGGTTGCATTGTTGGGTAGTCATCTTCAAGGGTCCGCACTGGAGGCTTATAATATAGTAGCTGCAACAGCATCGGAATATGGATTGGTAAAGTCTCGGCTTTTACAGTGGTTTAGGGAAGAACTGGATAAGAAAGCCAATACAGAAACCTCAGGCTTCACAAAGGCCGTCATGAAGGAGGGAGAAGACATTCCCCTTTTTGCACTACGATTGCTGGGTCTGGCGCAGAGGGCCTTTCCCAATAATGATGTAAAGAAATTGCCTATGGTGCGGGAGAAATTTTTGGAAAGTTTACCGGAAGCAGTGACGACTCGGATGGAGGACGTCTTGATGGGTTTGGAGATCCAGAGAGGTTCCTTGATTCCATGGGAGCAACTGGTGGTCATGGCGAAGGTATATAGAAAAATTAATGGAAAAGGAAACAAAGGAAACCCGCAAGTTGAGGTAGTAGATTTAACGCAATCGTTGCAGATGTCCACCTTGACCTCGCCCACTCAGATGGCACCCCAGAGGTACGGAAATAATGAAGGTTTATGTTGCTGCCAAAGATCACAAGTAGCACTCCAGCACCAAGTGGCTTGTTCTCCAGGTATAAATGCCAGTGCAACAATGAATAATCGAGAACAGGCTCCAGCAGCATTCACAGGGTATCAACCGCCAACTTCCAACATACAAAGAGGGATTCCATCGAGGGAGTATAGGAATACACAGAGAGGGGGGCCAAATTATCAAAGCTATCAGCAAAGAAACCAAAATGGTGCACAGGTTCCCATCTGCAGTCATTGCAAGAAAAGGGGTCACACTATGGGGGAGTGCTGGACTCGACCCCAGTGTATGTATTGTGGCAAACGAGGTCACCTGATTGAAGATTGCTATCTAAAGCAAAACCGATGTTTGAGGTGTAAGGAAGTAGGGCACCTGGTAGGAGATTGCCCCAATGGTAGGAGTCAAATGACTGCACCTCGAATCATTTGTCCATTCTGTCAGGAAGAACATTTAGGTAAGGATTGCCCTCAAAGACCGGGAAATGGGGAGTCTCTGGCATGGAAGACCTCATGTCAGAGCCAACAACAGTTAGGGAAATAAAACAAGCTATAAGTAATATAATGAACTCAGTTGAAGACAATCCTGGAGGGTCTCAGGAAAGTCTTCCAATAAATATCCATCAGACAGCACCATTACAATTATTAACAACAACTAGTAAAGAAGAACTACAGAATCCACAAGAGGAAGAAAAAGAAAAGAATTGTGAAAAGATCGGCCCAAGGATTACATTGATTGTCAATCAGGAACAGCAAACAGAAGAACAGAGTGAAGAAGGAAATGATGCCGAAGAATTGTGTCCTGGGGCAATGATAACTTATCATATAATAAAGGCTCCTGAGAAAACATTAATTTTGCAAGTTACCCTAGTGGATCAACCACCCATGGAGCCACTAACAGCATTTGTAGACACCGGCGCGGAAGTCAGTCTTATTTCAGCTAGTTGTTTCCACCTATTAGATAAGAATAAAACCCCTATATTGCCAACCGCTTATCGGGGAATTACAGGATTGGGGAATGTTAGGTTTCCTGTTCTTGGGGAAGTAATAATAGCTTTGAGGTTGTCTACAAATTATATTCTGAAGCCGGGTCGTTTTGTCGTGGTACCTGACGAACTAACTGATTACGATTTGGTTTTGGGGTTTGATATACTGAATCAAGAACATCTGCTGCCGGATCTGTACCGTAAGGAATTAGTGATTAGACGCGGGAATTTCGTACAGACCGTCGCCGTGGACGTAAGGCAGGGCAACCCCAAGGAAGAGACTTGTGCCCTAGTGGAGTCCGTGATTATAGAACCTCGACGATGCCTGATGGTGGAAGTAGAGAGGAGTGGAAGAGTTCCCCTAAAGCAACCGGTTGTGGTGGAGGCCAGTCCGGGATTGCCCAATACAATAAAATTTGACCCTGCTTTAGTTAGTTTTACAGGCGATAGAGCCATGTTTTTAGTTAAGAATGAGGGAGAGTTCCCAAGGAGGTTGAAGAAAGGCACTATTTTAGGACAGTTAGAAGTAGGAATACAGTTAGGATTAGGAGTAGGATTAAGTCAGGAACCAAATATAAACGTTGTAGAGTTAAATGACCAAGGTCCAAATGAATACACCGAGTGGACACCTGAAAATTTGTGTGAAGCGTTTCGACTGGAAGAAGCCGATTTGACAACAGAACAAAGAGAAAAATTAATTCAGCTATTAGAGAAATATCCATCTGTCTCGAGTTTGGGAGACTCTGATGTGGGCTGCACCGATGTTATTAAGCATAGAATAGAAACACTCACTGAGGATCCCGTGCAAGTGCCAGTCAGACGATTACAAGGTCCCATTCTCAGAGAAATAGAAGCGAATTGTAAAAAGTTGGAAGAGGAGGGAATCATCCAGAGGAGCAAGTCCCCGTATTCAGCCCCAGTGGTGCCGATAAGAAAGAAGGATGGGTCAATCAGATTGTGTATAGATTACAGAGAACTAAATAAAATCACCAAAGGAGATAGCTTTCCAATTCCGAATCTGATTGACATGCTGTTTAGTTTAAAAGGAATGAAATATTTTACCACCATAGATTTGATCAAAGGATACTACCAGGTAGAGATGGAGGAGACTAGTATTGAAAAGACAGCTTTTACCACTCCCTTGTCTCACTGGGAGTTTTTGCGGATGCCGTTTTGTAAAGAATGGACCGGCCACTTTCCAACGTGGGATGAGATATGCTTTGGCACATATTCCATGGAACGAATGCATGGTATATCTGGATGATGTCCTTATCCTCAGTGAAACATTTGAAGAACATCTGGAAGTCCTCGAAAAAGTTTTATCAGCATTTAAAGAAACAGGATTCAAAATCAAACCAGCGAAGACATTTCTCCTTAGGAAAGAAGTACAGTACTTAGGACACAAGGTTTCCGAAAAAGGCATGGTTCCACTGGATTCAAATTTGCAAGGCATCATGCAATTTCCAGTTCCGACGACCGTCCGTAAGTTGAGGCAGTTTCTGCATAGAACTTTACAGGCTTCACACGCCCATTGCTCAGAAATTGCAAAACCCCTTTTCGAACTATTGAGCGCTAAAACCTTGAAATGGACGGAATCATGTCAAAAGGCTTTCGAAGCTCTAAAACAAGAATTAACATCACCACAGGTCCTATCGTATCCCGATCGTTCAGAACAAGCGAAGCCTTTATTGTTATATGTGGATGCCTCTGATATCGGGGCAGGAGCGTGTCTTGCGCAGACCCAATCTGATGTGGAACGCCCTATAGCTTATATCTCCACGACCTTTAATAAAGCAGAACAGCGCTATAGCACAACTGAGAAAGAGGTAGCCGCCATACGATGGGCTGTGAGAGCTTTGAAACCTTTTCTTTATGGAATCAAAGTAGTTATTTTTACTGACCATCAACCATTGCTATTTCTACATAGTATGCCATTGGTGAATGCTCGGGTGCCCGCACTTTGGAAGAAATAAATGACATCGATTATGAGTTGAGATACATCCCAGGGAAGGAAAATAAAGTAGCTGACGCGTTGTCCCGATCACCAATGGGGGGAGCCTTAGTGGAGTCCGAAGAAATTCTTTCAATTACCATCCCTGGAGGATTTTCTGAAGTAAAGATTCCTGGTGGGGGTGATTCGCTTTTTCAAGCATTGTCGATGGGTTTGTATGGGTCCTTGGACCATCATTTAAAGTTAAGACAGGAGATTGTCCAAGAGATGATCGACAATCGATCAACATATGGTTTACCCACCGGGAAAGATGACAGGCAAATTACAAAGAGGCTACAATTAATGAAACAGGCTGGACAGTTTCCTCTCACTCAAGCAGTACTGGCGTTTACAAAGTTACACCATCTACAAGTCTTTATGTACTATGGAGATACTCAACCATTGAAGTTTGGAATAGGATCAGAGAAAGATATTTGTCATCTGTTGTGTTGTGGGGGAGTTCATTATAATCTCTTAGTACCCCTTGTGCCAATAAGGTTTCTGGCGGGCATTGAGAAAGAAACAGTGAGCGTTAATGTAATATCGTCGATAGAATTCCAGGAGTGGATGCTGTTAGATGAGTCCATGGAGGAGGCAAGTGCTTCCCTTAGTGTTTCAACGACGGTCGTCAAAGAAAAATCAAACAATCCCCAAAACACCGGTGGGGAGGTGGTAAAAGAAATCCGGGATCCCCGGATACACCATATTGTAATGGATTCAGAGGATATAGTGGATCCTTTAGAGATTGAACATGATAATATTCTAGTGCTGCAACATACAGATCCAACGTTGAGGAGGCTTAAAAGAGCCATAGTTAGGAATTTGCCATTTAATGGACCTTTAAAACCTTTTGCGCGAGTAAGTAGGTATATTTATTTGAGAAACGATCGTTTATATAGGGAATTTGCTACTGGGGAATTTGCTCTAATAGTTCCGCAACAATATTTAACACAGGTGGCTATTAAAACACACTGGATGTTTGCTCACATTGGGAAAACTAAATTACACTCATTGCTCATAAGCTGTATATGGCATCCAAAAATTACAGTCATATGTTCCGATATCACAACAACGTGTTATAAATGTCAGGCGTTTAAGATCTCTAACATACTGTATGTTCCACCTACATTAAAAATAGTAACTTCCAGACCATTCGAATTGGTAGCGATGGACTTAATCCAGTTTCCATGTTCCACTCAAGGAAATAATTACGCCCTTGTAATGGTAGATCATTTTACAAAATGGGTAGCTGCTATTCCCATAAGAAATAAGCAGTGTATAAATGTAACGAAAGCAGTACAACATCGTATATTGCCATTCCTTCCAAAGCTACCAGAGCGCCTGTTAACCGATAATGGAAGAGAGTTCATAGGGCCAGAATTTGAGGAATTCCTTAAGATACAACAAATTAAACACGTGTTAACCACGCCATATACACCATCGTCTAACGGAGCTGTAGAGCGAGTGAACCGCACCCTCAGTCAGTATTTGAGGATGTCGATCAAAAAGCCAAATAAATGGGATGAGGAATTGTCGCAAGTATTGCTGGTGTACAATCATACCACTCATTCAGAGACCCATATCACGCCCTGTGAAAACATATTAAAAAGAGCGCACGAATTGCACACTGGATTGCCTTTGCCCACTGAGGAGGAGTGTTGGAAGGATAGTCATGATAGGTTCGTCCCTTATGAAATGCATCAAATGGTAGGATTGAAAGCTCATTTACCTGGAAATTTGACACAAAATAAATTCCATCCTAGATATAGAGGCCCTTATGAGATAATACAGGTAAATGATAACCGGGTTACTTATGTAATAAAATCCACGGGGGACGGAAAACAGTATAAAGCACATCATAAACAGTTGAGGTTATGGAAAATGCCTCCTGATTATTTGTTGAATGATCCTGTGTTTCAGAGGTATGCCATGAATGAGGAAAGAGAAGAGATTGACAGGAGAGTAATAGATGAGGTTATAACCGGTGGGGAGGTAGAAGTGCCCTTGCCGGAAATAGAAGTGGATGATGAGAATATTGAAGATGATGATGACGATGATGACTCTTTGTTTGAGGGTTTCACCATAGATGAGGAAATATTGAAAAGGATTAAAGAGAAATTTGAAGGACTAGTAAAAGAACAGGAAAAGATAAATTTGAGTATAAAAGCATGTGGGGACAAATCATTGGAGAAATCATTTTATCTGGACGTGGAGGAGATTTATGAAGAATTGGAGAGTATAGAAAAAAATGAAGAAGAGGAGGAGATTAATGAATATTTATTATGGGACACCTCAGACTTGATAGAAGAAGCGTACTGGCGCTGGGAGTCAACACAAGCTCCCCCTATGGGTTTAAGGGATTCTCTTCCCACAGATAAAACGTTTGAAAACCGTGTGCAAGTCTATTCGACGCCTGTGATCGGCTTGCCAATTGCAGAAGCAGAAGAACAAATTCCTGAAAGCGAGTTATCTTTTGAGGGGTTTGAAGTTGAAGAGAATCCGGTGAGAGATACCATAAAAGAAAATCGACCATATACACGATCACGAGGAACTTGTCAGGAGTTGCCAATTGTGTTCCCGTACTTAATAGAACGTCGGCGGAAATAAATGGTTGACAATTGACATGACAAAGGAAGAAAGCGGAAATAGGAAAATTTAAAGAATAAGAAATGAATAAAATTAACAAAATGATTTTTTTTAAAGAACTGTTGCAGCGTGCGTCATCGGAGTTGCCGTTGCAAGAGAATATCCCCACTGTGGGGAAAGAGAAAAGATATTTAAGGGGATGTGATGGAAGTATGTTTTGTTTAAATTTTGGGTATGACTCATACGTCGTTTTTTTGTCAATACCAGAATTGATCGGGTGGGGAGGAATGAGACGGGTATCATTCTTATTTTTTTCTCCTTCCCACAGAACTAGATTTTTGATTTAATTGATCATCCAGAGGAGGTGATCATTGCCAAAGTTTTTTAAGAATATCTAAAAGGATATAAAAAGAACATCTAAAAGAAAGAAAAGCAAGAATAAAACAGCAAACCAAAATCAAAATAAAACAAATTAAAGAGTTTTTTGGAAGAAGAAAAGAAAAACACAAACGGATTAAAGACATATAAAAGAAAGAAGATAAGAATAAAAAGAATAAACCAACACTTAAGATCTAAATAGAGAATTAAGGAAGAAAGACAAGACAGTCTACCCTTATAAAAGGGTAAATTACAGTTTATATTTATACAAATTTAGAAAGATTGATTAAGTAAATAGAATGGATGGGAAATTGTGATGTACTGACTTATATTTCTTGTTCAGGTCCCGATTGTAAGGCAGTATACAAACAGCGAACTTGAAGAAAACCAGCAGCCATTTTCTTGGAAGATCTAAGATCGTTACTGTTAGGGAACGTAATTACCACTGTGGAGTTCCCCTTTTTCAAATTGTTTTGAGTTCCATTCTACTGAATAATGGTTTC
>JABUQX010012089.1:40000-46730 GCA_015478945.1 Trachelipus rathkii | reverse complement strand
AGGGTTGGACTATTTCCCCCCTCCGGGGAGGGTCTCCTGAACCCCCGCTCTTGGTATTTGGGTGCCGCGGGGTTCCTCCGCCCTCCTACGGGGGTATGGAAAACTTCCCTGTGTTCCCCGCCGGCTCGAGCCCCTACATGCCGTGTAATACCTTTACAAATAATATATATATATATATATATATATATATATATATATATATATATATATATATATATATATATATATATATATATATATATATATATAAGTGATGGGGTTATAATCGTCATCGTCATCGTCATCGGCAATTTTTGCCGATTATTTTGCCGATTAATTGAACAAATATTAAGAATTTTGGATAATATTAAAACAATAATATATATATTTCATATTATTATTATTATTATTATTATATATATTATTATTATTATATTATTATTATATATATATTATTATATATATATATTATATATATATATTATTATTATTATTATTATTATATTATATATATTTTATATATATATATATTATTATATATATTATTATTATTATTATTATTATTATTATTATATATATATTATTATTATTAGTATATATATATATATTACAGCATATATATATATATATTATTATTATTATATTATTATTATTATTATTATTATTATTATTATTATTAATGTTATTATTGTTATTGTTACTGTTATTATATATGTTATTTTTATTTTACATTATTATTGAAAATGTCTAAAATATTAAGATTATTAATATTATTATATATTATTATTATTATTATTATTGTCATTATTATTATTATTATTATTATATATTTTTCTATTATTATTAGTAATATTATTGTATATATATATTATATTGTATTAAATAGTACGTAGTTTTACACATTGGTTATATATATATATATATATATATATATATATATATATATATATATATATTTTATATATTATATATATATTTATATACATATATATATATATGTTGTTATATATAATTGTATATATATTTATATATATATATATATATTATTTATATGACTATATATATTTATATTTATCATATATATATATATATATATATATATATATATATATATATATATATATATATATTATATATATATATATATATATATATATTTTTTTATTATATTATATATATATATATTCATATACCATATATATATATATATATATATATATATATATATATATATATATATATATATATATATATATATATATATATATATATATATATATATATATATATATTTATATATATATATATATATATATATATATACCCATTTTGATTATGGTATGTATGACATTCCAGTGCCTAATGGTTCGCCTTTCTGTTCTGCGTTTATATCCACACTCATCCTCCAGACAACATCTTTGAGACACCATCTTTTATCCACATATCATATACACATACTTATATCCACACCCCTCTTCTAGACAACATCTTACAGACATCCCTATCCCTTATATCCCTATGTGTGGGGGAGAAAAAATTGCCGACATCGTATGTCCTGCGTGTCGTAGAAGGCAACTAAGTGATGGTGGTAGTTGGGTTGGCTGCCCACTACCACTTATCTTTTGCCAGGAATGCTAATGCATAGCTCAGAGAAGGTCGTGATCGCCGTAAGCGGCGTTCTATCTTTCGGCGAAAATGTTTGAATCGTATGGATACATGGAATGTCAGAGGAATAAATGTTGAGGAGAAGAGGAGAGAGGTGATGGATGTATTTAGAAAGGGCAAATTTGATTTGCTAGCTGTGACTGAAACAAAGATGGAAGGAAACGGTGAAAATGAGTGGTGTGGTGTGAAATGTGTTTGTGCTGGTGTGGAAAGGAATGAGAGGGGATAGAAAGATTTGCAATTCTGATGAGCGACTTGTGGTAGAGAGCTATGGTAGATTTTGTGTGTGTGAGTGCTAGAATTCTAAAAGTTAAATTTAAGTTTGAATAGGTAAAAGTATGTGTGGTTGCGACATATGGTCCATCTGAGGGTAATGTTGAAGAGTGCGATTTTCTGGGATAATCTAAATGATGTTTTGGATGGGGTGAGTAGGGGATTTAGTTCATTTGCCACATATCTGCCCACCTAAGGATTTTTTTTACAGTCACCACCACTCACGGGCAGAGCCCTATTCAAGGAGGGGGTGTTGCACGCCTCAGAAGTCAACAACTAAAGTAAATTACGCAGATGAGCACAGACGCAGGCTTTAAAGTGAGGGAGATTAAATACAGCAGGACATGCAGAAGATGGAAGAGAATTCCACAGAACAGAGGTGGCGGGAAAGAAGGAAGCACCACAGCGAACTAGCCTGGAGTTACCAATATCAACACAAATATCAACACAGATACAGCACTCCTTGTGCTACGAGGGCGTCGTAAAGGTGGTGGTACGCAAATGATAAGTTCCCTCGAGCACTTGCCGCTGGGGTGCCTATAGAATAGAGATAAAGCACCAACAGAACAGTTTATAAGCCTTTTGGCCTTTGACTCGACCCTATCCAAAAGCCGGGTGAAACCAGAGCCCCCCAGATATGAGAGCAGTACTCCATACAAGGACGGATGAGACCCTTGTATAGCTGGAGCAACTGAGAAGAGGAAAAAAGTCTCGCAGTCTAAACAGAACTCCCAGTTTCTTTGAGGCCGCCCTAGCAACCGTTGTGATGTGAGGTTTCCAAGACATTTTTTGTTTATGTTAAGGCCAAGGATGTTTATATTGTCAACAGGAGAGACGAGAGAACCGTCGAAAGAGATAGGAAAGTTAGAAGGTGTTTTAGAGAGGAGATTTGTAGAAGTTGGGTTTTTAAAGAATTGAATTTCACAAGGTTCAGACGACCCCATCCGGAAATTCTATCCAGATCAGCGAGAATAGAATAGGAAAGATTAAGACGAGAAGCAATTCTAGAAGTAAAAGAGGAAGCAGAACTGAAATGAGTTGAAGAATGAAGGGTCGAGTCATCGGTATATGAGTGGATAGAGTTAGATGTGCAGGTGAGATCATTAATGAAAAGTAGGAATAAAGTAGGAGATAAGACAGAACCCTGAGGAACACCACTATTGACAGAAAAGAAGAAGAAGAAGTCGCCCCATCAACAACAGCCGATATTTAGAGATTTGAAAGAAAGCTAGACATAATTAAGCAAAGAGAAAGAGGAAACCCAAAGGAGGGGAGCTTGGAGAGCAGTGACGCGTGCCATACCCGGTCAAATGCTTTGGATATGTCAAGCGCCACCACGCAAGTCTCCCCGTAGTTCCTAAGAGCTGAAAACCATAAATCGGTTAGATAGGAAAGTATATCGCCAGAAGAACCTCGAGCGCTGAAAGCCGTACTGGCTATCGGAAAGAAAGGAATGAGTTTCCAGATAATCTAAGAAGTGAGAGTTGAGACGGGTTTCAAAGATCTTAGATAGAATACAAGTGAGAGCTATAGCGCGATAGTTAGAAGGATCAGAGCGGCTTCCTTTTTCGGAATAGGTTGGACATGCGATTTCCAACACTGAGGGAAAGTGCTAGTATTGAGACATTAAAAGTGGCGAGTTTGAGCGAGGAGCGGGGATGCACGCGCCACACTCCTCAAACTTGGGGAGTGAATGCCATCTAGCCACCCGTCTTCCTATCATAGGATTTCAGGGGCCTATGCACCCAATCAAATGTAATCACAAGCAAAGACATTGGACACCTAGAGGAGAAGGAGGAAGAAGAGAAATGCCAGAATCGTCTAGGGTTGAGTTAGTTGAGCGAGAGGCCGAAGAGATTAGCCTTTTCAGTTGGAATTAACAACAGAACCATCAGAGGAAAGGGTAGATTTACAGAGGTTGTTAGCGATGTTTTTGGCAAGGGGGCAAAGTGATTTTTCTGTAGGAGAAAAATGAAGTTAGCTACTCACTTTCGTTTGATGAACTGCTGTTTGTCAGAAGGTACCCTGCAACGATTTCTAGCTTGATGAAAAGTAGAAGCCCGCTTTGCTCGTCGAAGAGTATCCCTGCAACGATCTCTAGCCTGAATGGCCAGAGAACAATTCGATCGAATAATGGTTTATGAGGAGAGAAAGATTTAGTTGAAGAAGGAATGAACTTGCTAGTCCCATCAACGATTACAGCTCCCTCCTTATCTTTTAAATATTTATACATCCATCATTATTCCTAACTGAGGTAGCCAATTTGCTATCATCTGCAAACTTGGAAACCTTACATTTAAGTCCCTGGTCTAAATATTTTATACATATATGAAGAACAACCACTGACCTAAGAAATCGTTACGGACCACAAACATGTCTCCTCATTTCCATTAATAAATACTTTTCATATTCATTAATTATTATTATTATTATTATTATTATTATTATTATTATTATTATTATTATTATTATTATTATTATTATTATTATTATTAAGAGACTTAAGGAATCAAAAATTTTGATCGCTTAAATAATTTCGGAGGGTTGAACCCCTGACCCCCCTGTCTACAGTATATATATATATATATATATATATATAGTATATATATATATATATATATATATATATATATATATATATATATATATATATATATATATATATATATATATATATATATATATATATAGAGAGAGAGAGAGAGAGAGAGAGAGAGAGAGAGAAATTTTTTTAAATATATTTTTTCAAATAATGGTCAACAATGATTTTGGAACTAAAACGGGAATAGGTGTTCTATGTAGGTATAGTTGTCCTGAATGCGATGATGTAGTCGAAAATGACGTATCACGTCACAATTGTCTGTTATGAGTCATTACTGAGTCATGCTTGAACACGAAAAATCGTGAAAATATATAATGTTCTCGCTGAGAATTTTGTAGTATGCTCGCAGTTACAGAGTTGTTTTTCAGTGTAAAGGTTGTGTCTGTGTGTTGTTAGTCTTTTTTAAATATATATATATATATATATATATATATATATATATATATATATATATATAGTATATATATATATATATATATATATATATAACTTCTTATTATATATATATATATAAATATATCTTTTTTTTTATATCTTTAAATATATATTTATATATATATATATTTTTGTATATATAATATATATATATATATATATATATATTTTACAGAGCATTAATGTTAATTTAGTTTGTTCAGATATATATTTAAAAAGTATGAGTACCAAACGTGTTTGTATAAATTCTCCGAATGTCTTTTGCTACGTATGTGGAGAATATACTACGAAAAGTCAACGGAAACCAATCATTCAATTGTTTAAAACGGCTTATAAACATTATTTTAAGTGTGCGTTGGGTGACCAGGATAAGCCATGGGCCCCACACATAACATGCATTAGATGTTATGTTAAATTAACCCAGTGGTTAAAAGGTGAAAAAGCGCATTTGCCCTTTGGAGTGCCGATGTATTGGATGGAGCAAAGGAATCATATACAGGATTGCTACTTTTGCTTAACAAATGTATGTGGCTTCAATTCAAAAACTAAAGCAAACATTGCCTATCCGACAATTAACTCAGCCAGGAGACCAGTCCCCCATAATGATGAGAACCTACCGATTCCTATAGCACCAGCTTCTTGGAAAGAGGTTCCTGACTCAGATGAAGATTTGTTTGACTCTAATGCTGGAGCATCGGGTGCTGCAGATATGCCATATATCCCAGACGAATCAAATGCAACACCACACATGATTACGCAACCGGAACTAAATGATTTAGTACGAGACCTGTATTTGTCAAAACAGCAAGCTGAAATCTTAGGTTCACGCCTGCAGGAGTGGAATTTGTTAGATCAAAAGGTTAATATTAGTATATATAGAAATAGAAACAGGAATTTAGAGAAATATTTTACAAAGAGTAACTTAATATGTTCATGTTCCGATGTTAATGGACTTATGCGTGAGCTTGGTATTCCGTATTTAGATGGTGAATGGCGCTTATTCATAGACGCTTCAAAAACTAGCCTAAAAGCCGTCTTATTGCATAACTCAAACAAGTTTCCCTCAATTCCGGTTGCGCATGCTGTTGGAATGAAGGAAACCTATGAAAGTATGTCCGAAATATTGAAGGCTATTAAATATTATGACCACACATGGCTTATCTGTTGTGATCTGAAAGTTGTTGGACTCCTTCTTGGTCTACAGGGAGGATTCACCAAACACTGTTGTTTTTTGTGTTTATGGGACAGCCGGGATACTAAGCAACATTACGTACGAAAAACATGGAGAGAAAGAGATACATTTACCCCGGGCAAAGAGAATGTTAAGTATAAGCCCCTTGTAGATCCTAAGCGAGTTATTTTACCACCATTACATATTAAACTTGGATTGATGAAGAATTTTGTGAAGGCCATGGATAAGGAAGGAGATGGATTTAAATATTTATGTGACGTTTTTCGTGGCTTAAGTAACGCTAAATTGAAAGAGGGCGTTTTCGTCGGACCGCAGATTCGACAACTACAACGTGACCCCGCTTTTGACAAGAAATTAAACCATGATGAACTATCTGCATGGAATTCCTTCAAAGACGTTATTACAGGCTTCCTTGGAAACAAACGAGTTGAAAATAGCGATCGTATAGTAGAGAGGTTGCTAGTTAATTACAAGAACTTAGGCTGCAGAATGTCACTAAAAATACATTTTTTACATTCTCATCTGACATTCTTTCCACCAAATCTCGGGGCAGTAAGCGATGAACAAGGTGAAAGATTCCACCA